>JAUESO010000069.1:0-240451 GCA_030914385.1 Drosophila antonietae | reverse complement strand
AAATGATTATAGTATTGAGATCATACGCATAGATAATCGCTCATAAATGTTTATTATAAAGGATTTTAATATTTATTATGCAGAAGCTTTAAGCTTTATCTGTTTCAGTTAGTAAGTTCTGTGAAAACTAAGTTCTCATAGGTAATATCTTTCACAAAAGCGCCATGTGATGTGATATTTGGCACTGATATGTGTTAGTTTATTATATATTTATAAACGCAAAGCAATATGAAGCAGCTACAGGCAGTTTCCATAAAGCGCTAAGTGATATAATAGCTATGTCAGGTGTTGGTCAAAACCCGATGATTTCTATATATACATTATAATTAAAGCAATTTATATTTGCAGAATGCAAAAAGTTTAATTTAATAAAAGAGAGATTCAGTTCAAAAGAAGTTCATTTAGGGAAAGAAAATAAACCATTATATGAAAAAGCTGGCTGATCTAAGCAAATATGTCATATAATATAATTAAAACAAATCGAAGTAACTGTGTCAAGTTTCAATAAGAAAGCTGCATAGGAAGCTGAGTTCCAAGAGGTAGTTCAGGAGGACTTTCTCTACATGTAAATGAATGAAGATATAGACTCTACAATACACTACATACTTTACTACATGTTTAGAGTACCCCATCTTTAGGGTAACTAACGATGGCAAGAAAAATGTCGCCGCGTTGACAACTGCAACAACTTTGGCATTTGCTCAGTGGTTATTGTTGTTATAGCATGATTTTTTTTTTTTTTTTTTTTTTTTTTTTTTTTTTTTTGCTATAGTTGCTGCTGGAGTTGTTTGCACATAAATTACAGTTATGCCCGCCGCTGGCTAGCAACGGAAACACAGTTGGCAATGCTAATTCCTTTTGGCTATTCGCTTGTTCGTCCGTTTCCTGCTGCTGGTAGCAAAAAAATGAAAAAATTGCAAAAATTTCCCTGCCCAACGAATTTTTTAGCCTCTTTTAATTTAGTTTTTTTTTGCTGCATTTTCAATTAACGCTTCAGGCGGAAGTCGCTGTCAAAAACAGCTGTAAAAGGGAAATTTTCAGCGCGAAATAAAGTATAACAAGGCGTGATTTGTTTTTGTTCGTTTTTGGGCAAATTGATTTTCTCTACACTTGAAATTTTCACCTGGATTTTACGATTGTTTTTCTTCATTTTTCACAGCTTGGCGCATTTTTGAGTGGACGCCAGCGCGAAATGCAATTGCAAATGCGAAAAATATATGAGCGAACTGCACGCTCATTAATTTTTGCGCAAATACATTTGTTTTTTTTTTTTTTTTTCATAAATTTTCATTAAGTTTTCGCATATTTTAACAATGCTATAAAAAATTTGATATTAAATTGAAAAATATACTTTAGCTTCACATAATGTTAGGTTAACAGCGCACTGTTATTCATGTTTTCATTTTATTTCCTCTCTTTGCAGTGGTCGCTCTTACAGCAAGGATAGCCAGAAGAGCTCACACAGCGATCTGAGCTCCTTGTGCAATGGCAATGGCAGCGGTTCACCTAAACAATTGGCAAAAACTCCACTGCGTAAGTAGTCTTTAATTTTTTAATTGTAATATATGAAAAATATGAAAATATATACATATTTTGTTTATTTTTGTATTTAAAAAGGAAACATAAGCAAGGGTTGCAAAAATTTTTTGCACGCCAGTAATGCGCAGCCTAAAAGTGGGCAGTAAATTTTTAACAGCCATTTATGCTGTTTGAAATTACAGAATAAATGCTTTGCCAACAAGCAAAATGGGAATTAATAATTCCACAATATATGAATATGAAGACCATATATTTTGTAACATATATATATATCGAAAGATTGGAAGTAAATGAATATTTAGCTACTTAGCAAATTACTCAATGAGAGTATAAAATATAAGAGCCTACATCATGAAATGTTTTTCGACCCGCTCAAAAGTATGCTACACTTTTTAAGCAGTGATCGCTGCTGTTAGAATAGGCAGTGCAACTCAAGCAGTGCCTGAGGTAAGCAGTTCATTTATGCACACATGTTGCTGCAACATTTGAGAACTTAAGAGCAAATGGAACTTGGTTTTTTTTTTTTTCTCAATCTGTTTAGCTGCGGCCAAAACGAGCTCAACAAATGGCCAAAACAGAATAGTTTATAATGAAAAGCGAACCGGCTTTTTTTTTCTCTGTCTGTCTTTCTTTTCGTTAGAGAGCAGCTGCTTGCACGGCCAGCTGAAGAGTTACTTTGCAGCGAGCAGCGATGGCAAGCAACGTGTCGTGTGTATCTAGATACAAATGTATCTGCAGCGTTCGATAAAAACGGCACAGCAGAAATTCCATTCGACGTCTCTTTAGTCTGCGGCGAGTTTTCAATGTTGTCGCTCGCCGGTTGCGCTCGCATTTTACTTTCGTCAACTATTTCTGCAGTGCGTTGTTGCGTGTTTTATGGCGCGTTCTTTTAACCAGAAATGCGCAATTAACACGTGCCAACATAATAAAGTGTTGCAAAATTACAGAAAAAAATAGAGTGAATCGAAAAGTAAATAAAAATGTAAAACGCATGTGAAATCAAAGTGAAAGCATAAGTAAAAAAAAAATAGTACATATATAGAGATATTGAGATATTGTTCTATAAAAGTGATTTTGAGTTTATTGTTTAGGTATTACGCATTGTGCAACCCTTTGAACCCTAATTTGAAACTACAACGAAAACTGAACCCCTATTCAAGTCAATTCTCTGTCTCGTATTCATTGAATGCCACAAACGGGTTTTGTTCTCTAAAGTATGCCGGTTTCTGAAAATGTATTCAGCGTGTATGAAACAATCGAACTTAAGATAAAAAACACCTGAAACCCAACTTGAGCTTTTACCTGCTGTTCAACTGCATTTGACGTCATTTGGGTTTCATGTGATTTTATTTATTTCTTATTTTGTTGTCTGCAAAAGTTAGACTTTTATTATTTTGTATGTTAAATAATGTTAACATATGTCAAAAAACGCTTAAAATGTGCAGCTAATAACAATCTGTATTGGCAACGATAACAGATCTCTAGAAGCTTCTTATATATTCAGCACATATAATTGTCTGTTTACTCCACATACGTGATATTTTTTAATAAAACACTAGCTATGCATGCGAAAGCTTGAAATTAAGTCGAAGTTAGGGTATCAGTTAGTCGAGCATGTCAAGTTTTAGTCATTATCCTATAGGACACTTGAATGACTCAACTATGTTTCAGTTAAAAATAAATAAAGCTTAGCTTATGCAAAAGCCGGGTATCTTCTAGTCGAATATGCCCAGCTATCCATGAATTAAGCTCTTTACGTATTTTGGTTTTTTGCCTTTATTTGTTTTTGGTTGCCTCTCCTTCAAGGCGATCGAGTTGTGCGTTGATTGAATAACCAAAAAGTGAACGAAACGAATGAGAATGCGAATTCGCATTAGTTTTGATCGACCAAGCAATCAATCAATCAATCATTCAGTCATTCTGTCAGCCAGTCAGTCGCGTCTGATTCTTGTTAACGTCTTTGCTAGGCCAGTAAATTATGCGGCTAATCATTTTGTTACAGTTTACAGTTTGTGGCAAAGTCAGTTTATCGGTTCTCACGACAGCCGCAAAATTGTTGCCACAGTCTTGGCTCACGCCTTGCTCTCTGCGCGCTCTCTCTCTCTCTCTCTCTCTTATTCTCTCTCTTTCTCTAACTCTCTTGCTCGCTGGCTTCCTCTCTTTTACTCTGCTGTATTTGTCTCTGTTAAGCGCCGTTAGCTTTTGTCTGCAAGTTCATTTACCTAGGCAGCCGTCTTAAGGCTAGAAACGTGCTTCATTCTATAAAGTTCGAGATCAAATTCATTAAATGGGCGGGCTTTAAGTAGGAAGGGTTTTATTCTTGCTGTTGAGCTCACATAATGATCTTAAGTTCTTATGCCTTATATAATAGACGAATGAACTGTAAAGTAGAGCAGATAAAAGAAAAAGGACGGGGCGGAAATATTTAAAATATAAAATGAATGTATAATATATATAGATATCTCGAAAATATTTTATAATCAATTCAACCGAAATTGGTATACCCATGAAATATTAAAAACAAATAATAAACAAAAGCTTATAGAAAATATAGAAAATCTAATTTAAATAATTTTTATAAAATGTTTAAATACCCTAAAACTGACATAATTTTAATTTCATGTATATTTTCTTTCTGTTTTAATCTGAAATAAATAAAACCAGTTTTTGTGATTTCAGTTAACATTTCAGGTTTCAATATAATTTCGATCACTTAGCAGGCAATGGCTAATTATTGAAATGTCAACTCCATATTATATCTTCTTTAATGCTATAATATATATTTTCTGACAGATTCCAGATATGTATTTATAGAGGTGATATAAACTCGATTAGTATTCAAAGCTTCATATGCATTTATTCGCAAGATATATTTATTTCAAATAAATTATATGAGCTCTATATACATTTTGTTCTCTCTCGCTCTCTTTCTCTTTCTCTCTATTGAAACAAGTTCCAAAACTGCCCAAATTACTACTTAAAATATTAATATATTAACCTAAATGTGAAAGTTTATACTTAAATATGATTAACGATGATGAAGTCTAACAAAACATATGTTTGGCTAAATCAGGTCGAATTTAATGAGAGCTTTGGATTTCTTTTCTTTGGATCAACTATGCAGATTTTGTGATTCTTTTGGTCAGCTGTAGCGTTTGGCCATTGTTTGGTTGCGATGGTAAAGCTTTTTTCGTTTCTGCTTCTGCAATAATTAACAACAAGAATTTGCTGATATCGATTTTGTTTGTCTTGTTATCGATAGGAATGTGGGAGGAGCTTAGTTAAAGAGATAACAGCTACAACACTTCTAAAAACTTATCATTTTATCTTCTTTTTTTTTACGCCAAAGATAAGAAAAACTCTGCAAAAAATAATTAATATATTTTTTTTTACAAAGTTGATGTAACTATTTTGCTGGCACAGATTCTTTTTATATCTATATTGTAATATCTTGTATTACAGTTATCAATTTTACATATTCTGTTATCGATAAGAATTGTTATCATTTTAAAAATAAAACATAAATAACATTTCTAATTTAATCGCCCATTTATCATCCTGTTGCTAAAGATTAAGCAACACTTGAGAGAGTCATGAATGATGTAAATTTGTATTCCCGTTGTTTTAGACAAGTGCAAGTGCGACACCTGTTTCCGGCGTTTGTGACTCTCTCTCAACTGCTTCATTTACAACTGCCTGCAGTCAGATGCAGTCTCTCTCGCTCTCTCACCCAGTCTCTCTCTCGCAGTTGTAATTCTACTGCTTCTAAAGCTAACTGCATCTTTGTATTTGCGTGCGCTCACACACTTCTGTGTGTGTGTGCGTGTGTGTGTGTGTGTGAGTATATTTATCATTGTGACGGCTATTATTTTCATTATGTAGTCGAGCGCTGTCTGCGCTGCGGCTTCTTTTTTGCTCTTTCTTAATTTTCACTTGACGTGCTTTGTGCTTTTTACATTATTATTATTATTATTATCATATTTGCATTTGTGTGCGCGCTCTCTCCCTCCCGCGCTCTCGCTTGCATGCATATGCATTCGTATAATATATAAGCGTAACCGCAGCTATACTGCTCCCTCTACCTTCGCTTACCTACACTAGCTCTCTTTATCTATCTGTCTCTCTCTCACACACACACACACTGTGACTCCTTTCAGCTGAGAAGAGCTCAGCTGTCTGTCAGCAGGCGCTTTGAACAGTTGACGTCGGCTTTTTGGCGTGCATTTGCGTATGTTTATGTGTGTGTGTGCTTTATTTGCTCTACACTATTTTGGCGGCCCTCTTTCTCTCTCACTCGCACTCTCTGGCTGGCTTGCATTTCATGCCATTCTTCTTCATTTCTTCTTCTTGTTTTCGCTCGCTGGCGCTTTATAATTATGTGGGAAATTTGTAAAATGCTAGACAGAAAATTTTTTTCTTTGATTTTTTTTTTTCATTATTGCAAGTTTTTCTTTTTGAAATTTTGCAATTTTTTTATGTATTAATTTTTTATTTTTGTTTTACAATACGTTTAACTATGCGAGAAAGTGTTGTAGGCGTTGTTCAGAGTAGAAAAAAGTACATGCTCTAAAAAATGTATTGCAAAAAAAGGAAAAAAAAAAAATCAAAGAAAATAGGTACAAATATTACAGTAATTTTTTTCATGTTACATTTTCCCGCATGAAATAGTTTGCGTTGGCTGACTGAACAGAAAACTTTTTGTTATGAAAAAAGTACAAATATTTGTTGATATTGTAAAAAGGTTTTTGTGATAAGCAAAGTACAGTAAAAAAATATATTTAATTATTTTAGAGAAGCTGTTTTACAATTTAAACGAGACTAAATGTAAAAAAGAAAAATTATGTATTTTTTTTTTTAATTGATGCATATATATTTTATAGAAAATTTCTGAAATGTAACGGTATATTTGCTATAATAATTATAAGTATACTGAAATGAAAATTGAATTTTTGAGTAAAAAAATGTTTAATTAATAATATTAAATAACAAATATAAATTTTTGTTAAAACTGTTCCCGTAAAACTAAAAACTGAATAACTGAAATCATATAAATCACATTTCCTTTTTCATTATAAGTTTGCAATTTTGATTGTAACTCTTGAGGGCATATGAAACACTTGTTTCCTCAAGCAAAAAACTAGACCAATAATTATGTTAATCAGCTGGCGACGCCCAACAATTTAACGCCCTTTGCAATTGTTAAACTACCTCAGGAAATATCAAAAAGTGCAACTAAAATTTATTAAAGAAAAAAAAAAAAAAAAGTTCGCTGTCAACTTTCACTTGAATGCATATCGGCAAAATGCATTTCTTGTGCGGGGGGAGATATACTTTTTCTTGTTTTTTTTTTTTTTTTTAGTTTTTTGTTGTTTAGTTTTTTTTTTCTAATATGTTTTGCATAATGCCGCCTGCCTGGCTTTCTTTTATTGAAAACTCGGGCACTTTTCATTTTGGCATAATGAAGCGCCAAGCTGAAAAAAAAACAAACTAATAAGGCATTTTTTAATTGAGAATATACGACTATTAAATACTTGTTCAGAGCTTAAGCAGAGAAGTAGTTTGAATATGTATATTTACTATTAAAAGTAATAGGTATTGAAGTAATTTGTATTCGAGTATATACGACTGTTTAATACTAATGTAAAGCCGAGCTTTCTATGGATAGTTAGTGCCTTAAATATATACAGAGATACAGAGTCAAAAATCCAGCAAAAATACTTGTAATATTTTGTTAAGCAGCTCATATAACAATTCGTTGATTGATTCCATCTCCATAGCATAACTTTACTAACTTAAATACAAAAAAACATGCTTGAAAACCAATATACCTTTTTTTTCATTTCGAAAGTATGCATGCAAAAGCAGCTAACTGAAGCACTTTTCCAAAGCGGTTCAACATATCAGTTAACAACAACAACAACAAATTTCCAGTGGTCACTGAACCAACAACTCTTTTGTTGTTGTTATTGTTGTCAGCTCTTGTGTGCTGATCATCTTGACGACGACTGCTTGTTATATTTGTTTGTTGTTGTTGCTGTTGCTGCTGCATCGCATTTCAATTCTTGCGTGTCCCGAAAAAAAGAAAAACGGCTAGCACTTTGTAGCGTAGTGTAAACACACTGGACTGAATCCTATGCCATGTAAAAAAGGCTTTTCATCTAACTGAAAATTAATGAATAAATAGAAAGAAAACACTGAAATGAGAAACATAAAAATCGAGAATATATAGCGAACGAGCACATTAACAGATTAATACAGCAAACGATACGCTTTGATCTGTGGGGCCATCGTAAAAAGATGGAGACATTTCGTATCGCAAGAGACGATGTCCAATTGCAAATGAGGCTAAAACCGTTTCGTGGCCTTTTTTTCTCCAATTCGATTTTATTTGAAATTGTGCATAATGTGAAAATGTTGTAAATTCTGAATTGAGTTTTATGGCGACACGAGTTCGATTCGTTGTTCGTTAATTAACCTGGCCATAATGCTGAGGAATTATAGATGTATTATGCATTTTCAGACTCGAAAAGAATATTATTTTTTTATATTCTACATCGCATAGTTTCGCTTTATTCGATATTGTTTATAACTAGGTCCGATGTATAAGATTTATAACAGTTTATTTGATATCTCTTAAAAACTAATATATTGTTTTTAATTTTTCTGATATATTTCTTATAGAGAGAAATTAATCAATATGCACGCAGCGTAATACTCAAGTAGTTCATGCAGCCCACATCACTATCTAAAGACATGATCTTTATTCCTTAATTTAAGATCTCTAATGAGAATGTTTGGCTACCTTGTATTTATTTCACTTTTACATTTCCCTAAATTAAAATTTCTAAAATATCTTTACATTTTGATGTTGTCTTTTGATGATTCTCTACATTGACTAGATGATAGTGTATTTTGTAGTCTTTGCTTTTATGATTAGCTTGTTTTTTTTGTCGTGTTTAGCTGTCGGCATTTGGTTTACTTTTTTGATTGATCGCACCGGTTAAAGCCACCAGCAGCTGGGTCCAAATGTTGATTGTTGTTGTTGCTGTTGAGTTGTTGAATGGCCATGCGATAAGAGAGACTCTCTATACATATCTATCTATATATATTAGTTATGTTGCGTGTGTGTCCACAGCTTGGGGCATCTGCTGCATTGAGGCACTTTGTCTGCGTCTCATCAACGCATTTTCTATTGATTTCGATATGCGGAGGCATGCAACGTCTTGCGGCTAATTTGCATATGAAACTGAGTCAGCGCAAGGCTTTTAAAGACCTCCAGCTTGGGGGAAAAATCGAGGAACTTGCTCTCTCGAGTGCTTTCCACTTGGCCTAAGCCCATCAAAGTGCATTTGCCTTCAAGTGGCCGGGGGCCAAAACTATGTAACTCGACCCTCAAGCTAAAAGCGGCTTAATTTAATAAATTAATTGTGTCGTTAGAGGAAGGCGCGCTGACAACTTTTACTCACTTCCCCCACTTCCTGTGGGCCAAGCAATTGTCATTCATATTGTAATTGAATGACCCAACGGTGCCCAGACACATAAGCAGGCTGCCAAAGTTGATTTTGGAGGTCGCACGTGCGGCTCGCCGCCTAAACGATAACCAAAAACAAAATTTAACTCAAGACAGCCGGAAACATTTGGCCAGCAGCAACAACAACAGCAACAACAATTACAAGTTGTCGCCATTCATTAGACAAGTTCAAGTACTCACTAAATACAAATGGTTAGAGAGAAAATCATGTCGAGCCTTGACTCTAACATTACTCAAAAGTTGTTGGCGTTGCCAAATAGAGAGAGAGAGAGAGATATTAATGAAAATTATTCGACTGAATAATAGGTTTCGTTGCCAGTCAAACTTATATATATTCAATATATTAAGTACTCATTAAATTTTTACTATTAGGAAAACTGAGCTTTTAGGGAATCAAATAATTGTGCTTTAAAGAGCTTGCTTAAAAAGAAATACTAAAAGATGTTTCAGTTGGGCGTAGCTGAGTTTAAAAACAGCGAAATTTAATAGAAAATCCATATTTATAGATCTATCTTTAGAGCAGTTAAATACAATTGATTGACTGATTCTGAGCTGCAATTTATGAAGTATTTTGTATACTCTTCAAAGTAGGAATGCATTGTAATAGAAGTTGAGCATTATGTTTTTATGTAAATCTATATAACAAGCAGAAGGAGCGTGGCAGAATCGATAAGTATATGAATTCCTGATCGTGAAGACGAGTTGAGTTGTTATAGTAATAGTTCGTGCGTCTGCCTAAACGATTATCTATTTTCCATATATATTCTTACTTATTCTTCACTTTCTTTCACTCCATTTACTTATAGATAAAAATCGATTCTTGATTCATTTACATACATATTATAAATACGATTTAAATTACAATTTGTATACATTTTTTTAGCACAAAAATATTTGGTATTTCGCTAAACTTGATAAACAATTATTTTGAAGATTTCAAAAGTAATTTACCTATCATTTTCATAGATAAGTCCATATGATATATATGTATGTGATATCGGCTTCTAGTCGTCTATTATATTGATATTTTCATGCACAAAGGTCGACAATCTTTGTACGTTGATAGACAGCGAATCGGTTCTTCAATACATTTGGCTATCATTTTTTTATGGTCCTGTAAATGAAATAGAGTTGCAGTATAGAAAAAAAAATATATATAGATGATATCAATATACTTACATCACAGCCGCTGCACTGTAACATATAGTAGGGTACATATAGTATCTGAAAAATTATATAAAATATGTACATGATAGTTAAGCATGTTAGAATATTTGTTATATATCGCATATTTGCTCAATGTATGTATGTTTAACAATTCCAATATCAATTTATTTCCTAAACTTAGAAATTGATAAGTCAAATTATAGAGGTCGGAATTGTATATCGATGGGAACTTGGTTTGTATTTTTTGAAAATTATATGAGATAAATTGTTAATGAATGTTGCATAACGAAAATTAAGATACTTTTTTTGCCCAAGTAAATCCAAATTTTTGTAATCTTAACTATTATCATATATGAAACGTGTATATATATATGAAACGTGTCTTTATTTTCGCTATAGATGCTCTAAGCACTTGAGTGGACGCAGTCAAGATTTGTCTTAATTTGTTTTCGTTTTTGGACTTGTTTGTATTTCATGATCACTGATTAGTTTGGAATAACAGATAGTTGTTGTTGTTGCCATTGTTGTCATTATGGCTTTAGCTTTTAGAAACAAACAAACAAGAAATCTGTCAAACAAAAGAGTGAGCACGTATAGTGAAGATGATTCTTCAAATAGTTATGTAGAAAGTGAAAACACTTGAATGATACTCGAATATATCAAGAAATATTAAGCGTGTGAGCAAACTGACCTCAGCTGGATGATAAAAGACAAAAAATTATGAAACTTGGAAAAGAAAGTTGACAGAGGAGAAATGGAGCTACTTAAAAAAAAAAAAGAGTTATACGAAGAATTTTAGATCTAGATTCTATGATACATTTTGTATAAATAATTAAATTATTAACCAATTATTTATACGAAATCAATTTAGATTTGAGTTCTAAGAACTTTGATTGTTTTGTGTTTCTAATGCTTAAACAAATATTGCTAATTTTATTATTTAAAATATCAAGTCTTAAACTGATATATTCTGCTTCAGTTTTGAGAAGCAGTGAGAAGTTAAGAGAATTAAGTTTTTGATGAGCTGCAAGCGTAGCTAGAGCAATTTCGTATAAAGTCTAAAGAAGCATTAGTTCTGCATATGTAGGAATCTTTTATAAGAAGTTGGGTCATCTAAAAGACATTTTTCAGATACTCAACTCTACTCTACTACTAATTTATCTGCCAAAATCATAAAATTTGACTCCATCTGTAAGCACATTTTTAGTAAAAACAAAATTTATTTAACATTCTTAACTCATAATTCCCTCCATTTATTCACTTTTCTTAAACACACAAAATATATATTTTTGACTATAATTCGCTTAGCTTAACTTAACACAAATTAGACAAATTAGCGTCCCACTTGTTGTTTGGTTAGCCAAAAAAAATGCAGATTTTTATGTCATTTAGCCAGAAACCATTTTGCCACGTTGCGACAAGTGTTGGCATTATAGATTCACACATTTTGTGGCCCAACAAAAAAGAGAAGAAAAAAAAAAAAAACTAAGTTTACTTGTGTCTAAATCTATGTTAATATGCAAATGGATATTTTTGTAACAAATTGCCGCCACTTGCTTGCCATTCGAAAAGTGTGCCAGGAGCCAAATGGTAGAATAGACTGGGTAAGAGAGGGAGAGGCACAGTGAGCGAGAGATAGAAGAAATATCCCCAAAGCAAGATGACAGCCAACGATTTAAAAATAAAATTGCATTATGAATTCAGTTGCCTGCGCGCTGCGCCTTTTGTATGCAGTTGCAATTTACTCGAAGGCAGACGCAACAAGACGGCGAAGGCTGCACACAATGTGTGGGGTATGCGTGACTAAGAATATACCCCTTGTGGTCATATGTGTAGAAAAAGTAAATGATGTGGCGTATAGAAATGATTAAGAAATACAAAACAAAATTAATAATATTTTTGTTATTCATAAATGTTGAGTTAAAGTAAGATTCAAATATTATATATTCAATGAGATATTAGCTGAATGATTTTCACTTTCATTTCATTCATTATAATAAAAAAAAAAAAATTAAAAAAAAAAAAATAAAAATGAAAATTAATCATTAAACTGTTTCTTAATGTCATGCAGACAGATGTAATTGATGTATGCATGACAAAGACTTGTTATTAGACGCACTCTTAGCTCGCTACTCAATATACCCCATGTACTCATTCAATGCTTAAAGCGTATTAAAGACACACAACAAATCTATGTCAAATATCTAAATTTGGTTTTTGGCCCTGTGCAGTTTTTATGAAATTACTGGAGCAAATAGTGGGAAATAAACATTTCAATGACATCCGACATAATGAATCTTAAACATAAATTCAAATTTGCTAGAAATTTACGAGAATTGCAGTTGTATATATACAACTATATCATGCTATATATGTATATAGATTTCAATATAATGGCAGCTGCATTTGCTATTGCCGGCAATTTGCTTGAGCTTTAATGACTCTTTGACATGGCTGAATACCCCGACCCTCTGTGCATGTCCGGTATACCCTGTTCCCGGAGCCGTCTCTATTGCTCTGTTGTTGTTGCTTTTAATGATGTACAATTTTTTTTTTATATTTATGTGCGGCACATTAATAAAAAAATATATAAAAAAAATTTATGAAAATAGAAAAAACAAGTGCTTTTGCGTATAGTTAATTTTATTGACCAGTTGGTTCAGTTGGTTCATTTAGTTCAGTTCAGTTCAGTTCATTTCAGTTCAGTTGAGTTGTGTAAGTTCATTCAACTCCATTCGGTTTTATGGTTTTGCAATAGTTAAAGCTCATAACTTTATGTGTTCAGTCGTCCATTTGAATAATCAAATTTTTTGCAATTTGTATAGCTCGTTTCGGCTGTTGGTCTGGGCGATCATTTAACGATTATGTGTGTGGTATTAATTGCCACAAGACTGGCGAAAAATCACACAACTCGTAAAACTCTTTTTTTGGTCGGGCTGCATAATGTGAGTTTAAATGAAAGTTTTTATGGTTTCAGAACTCTAGAACTACGGGAGCTTATGGGAAGCTATAATTAATGCCAGTTTATGGGTTTTTAAGTAGCATGTGATGTGATATGTAAGTAATTGTTATTTAGTGGAGATATGATATTTAGGTGCTGCTTATGTAGAAATTTTAAATAGCTAAAATTCCCTTCAAAGTTGTCTATAAAATAATTTTATAAAATTTAAATTTAAACAAAAACTTCAATTGAACTACTAAGTATAAATTGTATTTAGAATACATTAAAATGTGAGGTCAATGCAGAATTTATCGACTTTTGTTTATAGCTTGTTTATAGCTTGATTGAGTTGAATTTATTTGATGATCCATTCCAGCAAGAAATGTGTTTTACATTCTTCGTAGGTTGTCTCTAGCTTGTGTTTAGCTTGTCCCTTGATTGTATCTAGCTTGTCAGTAGCTTGTCCTTAACTTGTTTTCAGCTTGTCTGAAACCTTTCTGTAGCTTGTTTCGAGCTCACTTTTAGCTTGTTTCTAACTTCTTTGCAACTTGTTTCTTGCTTGTCTTGCGCTTGTTCTTAGCTTGTACCTTAACATGTTTCTAGCCAATCTCTAGCTGGCTTAGCTTTTAGCTTGTTTGCTTCTCTGCTCAAATAGAGTTTGAATATCTTATTCTAAATTTAATTACTTAAATATTGTCATTTTTAGACAAATATGTAAATGTTTTCCCCAAGTTTTCTTCAAATGCTAATAGTTCTTGGAATTTCATAAGCTTCTACCTTACTACATCTCTCTTTCAAGCCCAACTATTTCTTATATACATTTTGATTCAATTCAGTTGCATACAATATAAAATCTCATTAATTTACTGCTCTTCTTGCCTCTCTCTCCCGCCATTTAAAACCCATTTCTCTGTTCTGCGGCAAAAGTTACGCCCCATTAAGGCCGCTGCTTGTCGTTAGCTTTTGTGTGGAAATGGTCTCAACAGCCACTTGCAACTTGCCAACTTGCCACCTTGCCGCCTGACAACTTGGGCGCTCCCTGAATTATGCATATTTATGCTCACCTGTATCTACCTTTAGCTCAACCTCATGCCTGCTCAATTAATTGCTTTTGCTGCTGGCTCTGCTGCTGCTGCTGCTGTTGCTGCAGTCGCGTCGAGACGAAAAAGTGCAGACGCCCACGCAGCGAAGCGCCAGCAACTTTTAATTAAAACACAAATTCAATTTTTGCATATTTAATTAAATGGAGCCGCCGCAGCTTCATTTCATCGATCAGGCGTGGCACAAGAGCAAGGCAAATGCCCTTGAGAATGGGCCACAGCTTCCGCTTTTAGTTGGAAACATTTCCGGCATTTGATGTCATAGAGGCCGACTCGCAGGCATGTGAATTATGCTCTCAAGTTTTCCAATTGACTGACGCCAAATTTAGATCTACTTCCACCTCAGTAGAAGCCACCCGTTCCGTACCCCTCAGTTCCATCTATGCAGCTGTCTATCTATCTGTTCGCATAGCAATTGTCTTAGTCTCTGCTCTGCAACGATTCGAAACACCTTTGCCTTAAATGCGGCTAATTTTAGTTTGGCTGGCCGAAATGTCATCTACAGGGCTTGTGCCATGCTGGCTGAAGCGTAGCGAGGGCTGCTTAAGCAATATGTGATAGAGTTTCTGAAAATCTGTGTGGAATTTGCAAACTTGTAGTTATATTGATAAATAATAATGAATATAAGTCTGTATTGTATCTTTAATTATTCCTAGTCAAGAGATTTGAAATTTATCAGATATATCTATATACATATATTTAATATCATAACTTATCAGATATATCTATAAACATTTATTTGATATTTATATATTAAATTAGCCTGTATTATATGTCTCTTCATTTAAAGTCTTAAAATATGAACAAGGGCTGCTGCAGAAATGTATATCAATACATATTTGTATTAATATAAATATATCTATATTAATTAAATTATTGAAATTCGATATCTATATTTTCTAATATTACAATCTATTCGAGTTCCATTTCAATATATATGAATTTTTGCAAACTTAAATTCGATCTCTTATCAAATATGTTATAAACATAAACCTATATTAGCTATATATTGCCTCAAGATTTCTAGTACTGCATCAATCTATTCTTACTACCCCGATTGTTCCCGCTGGGTTATTAAGATCACATCTCAACTATTTATTGCAATGAGGTTGCGCTTCGACTGTCGCACATGAATTTCCCAGTTTTTTGTTGTGCGAGTTCGCCTTTACAACTGCGATGAGGGGGAAATTATGAGCAGGTACTTTTGTTGTTGTTGTTGTTGTTTGTGATGCTGTAAGGCTGCAAATGCTGGCGAGCAATTTGTCAGCTCAGTTTGCTCCTACTCCAGTCGGCTAATAAGTTATGATGACATTCAAGTAGCTGTCGACGGTGCGCGCGCGGAGCATTGGAAATTTAGCTCGAGGCGTTGGAAGATCGTCGACAGATTTATTCGGGGCCTGTTGCAATAGTTTTTGGTTTGTCGGTCGGTTGTGGCTGTGACTGTGACTGTGACTGTGGATGAGGCAGCCACTGCACCTGCCCAGACGACAGCTAGGTCTACGAGCTGAAAATTGAGGTCGTTTCAGCTGCTGCAGCAATTTATCAAACGGACGACATTTGTGTTGCGAAATTCCTGCAGATGACCGCGTTGCCTCCCCTTTCAAATGTTTTTGTTTTGTTTAGTTTTGTGGTGGCTTTTTTTCTGGATTTTAAAGTCAAATATTTAGATTTTTGTTTTGCTTTGAATTATGAAGCCTGTTGGATTTTTCACACGATTTTAATGGACATGCTCAACATACATTGAATTTTCCCAAAGCATTTAAATGCGCCATAAAAAATGCGTCATAAAAATCTTTTAATTAATGACGAGCAATAAAGTTGTTGAAACACTAGAAGATACCCTGTAGAGATAATAAATGCCAAAAAATTAATGGAAAAAATTTAATAACAAAATAAGCTATAAATATTTTTTTTTTTAATTTTTAATATTCACTTTAAAAGTTATAAACTAAATCAATAAAAAATTTATTCCAAATATGTGTTGTAAATAAAAATAATTTGTTATGCAGCCAAACACTAAATCAAATATACCCCATTGCCGCCACCATATGTCTCTAGGGTATTCTGTGGAAAAATCATTTTTGTGCTTGAGTGCGCTCTTGACCGTTAAATGAGGCGGCTAATTGAAACAGTTATTAAGCAATTAACAGTTATATATTTATATACACTCGATAAAAAGTTGTGCACAAACATCATGAACTTATAATTGCAATTAAAATGTAAACTGAAAACTGTTCAATAAAAAAGTTTAAAAAACCTTAAGAAAATACAATAAAAAATGATAAGCAATAGCAAAGCAAAACAAGAAATAATAATAAAAATAAAAAAAATGTCTTCAATCAGCTATTGTGAATGACAGCAACAAATGAAAGTCCTCGGCGCGGGTGTTACATATTGTGAAAGCGTGAGTGAGGCGAGCCTCTCTCTTTGTGTGTGAAAGTTGCCGCAACAGATCTATATATAGGCAATACCCTAATCATTGCTATACACATTTATATATACGAGAAATCCCGATATTATAATCAAACAAAATGGGCGCTCATAGCTCCAAGGAGAAATTATCGCGTTCGTATTCCGAGCGCTATATTCACAGTCAAATGATTGAACGTGAACGTTTTGGCAGCTTTGGCAAACGTGCCAAGAGCGTGACAAAAGGTAAGTGCTACGATCACTTCGATGTATGTATGTGTGCGTGTGAGTGTGTGTGAAGTGTTTGCTGAAATTTCAATTGAAGTAAGCATTGATTGTGTGAATAACACAGTGGAAAATATATATAATTAATAATGAATTGCGAATTTGAAAATTCACACGCTTTTAGAGTCGAGAGATGATTGTTAAAATAGTCAACATATATATACATACATATATATAAAGTATAGTTGGGGGAATTCATATTTTGTCTATAAATAATTTAAATACAAACTTTGAAAATTCTAGTAAAAAATATATTTTAAAAAATATTTGGTCTATAAATTTAAAAAAAAATAAAAATAAAAAAAAATACATAAAAAACTCTAGAAAAAAATATATAGTAAAAAATGTATAAAATTATTTATATTGTCTAAATATCAATTTAAAAAGCTCTAGTAAAACATATAATGAAAATATATATAAATATAAAAATATTTACAAATGTCGTAATATAAATAGGAATATAATTAATTACAAATAAATATAAATTGTATTTGGCTAAAGAGAAACAAATCGTGTTAAAATTACCTCACTCTTAGTGTGTTTATACAGTCGCCGGCATAACTATTTTGACAAAATTTGTTCTTCTATTCTGCGTTTTACTTTGAAGAACTCGAATATAAACGGTTATTTTTTTACAGCAAAGCATAAAGCAGATAAGCATAAAACAGAATGCAAAGGCTTTTTTTCAATTGCACTTTGCGTTTTCATAATTTTTGCTTTATTGTCTTTCGTTTGCTGATAAGAGATGGACAAAAGTATTTTGACATTCGAAGTATTTAGTCATTATTAGTCTGCTACTACTGGCTTTACAGCTAACCCACGTGATTTTGTTGTTCTATCATTTATTCTAAGACGTAAAAAATCGTTTTGCTTTTCTATTTTGCTTCGTTATGAGTAAAAAAAAAAGAATTAAGTGACATTGTGAAGTATCAAATGGTGGAGAAGTATAACGCTGGTATTTCTGTGGAAAATATCAGTATCTTATACAATGTTTCTCGCCAAACTGTTTATTATCAAAAAAAATAAATTTAAAAAATACCACACCATCAAAAATCTGCCGCGGAGTGGCAGACCTCGCAAAACAAATAAAGTCATGGATCGTTATATTCTTCGACATTTAAAAAAAAATCCTTTACATATGCCCAAAACAGTTTCCCAGGAGATTGCTTATACAACAAATATCATTATTAGCGAAAGGACAATTCGCAGGCGCCTCCAGGAAGCAAACTACGGAACATATGTGTCTAGGAGTTATCCCTCAAATCAGTGCGAGGAATAAACTAAAACGGCTTGAGTTTGCAAAAAAAATATGTTAACAAGCCTCTGTCATTTTGGCATCAAGTCTTATGGAGTGATGAAAGCTCATTTAACTACCACTGCTCTAAAAAAAAGTTTTTGTGAGAATGCCTAAAGTAACACACCAAAAAAGGATACCAACAAGTGAAAGAGTAAGCCATGGTGGCGGGTCAGTAATGTTTTGGGGATGTGTTCCTATAATGGCATCGGAGACTCAGTTCCTATCGATGGAACTATGACCAAAAACAAATATTTGGATGTCCTTAATGATCATGAATTTCCCTCAGGGGATAAACTAATCGGAGAAGCAATTATTAGCCAGCAAGACAACGCGCCATGCCACAAGGCAAAACTTATTTCAAATTTTTTAAGTGAAATAGGACTTAATGTCCTAGATTGGCCACCTCAGAGTCCTGATATAAAGTATAATTGAAAACCTATGGGCTTATATCAAGCGACAGCGGTGTGTAGATTTCACAAGGACACGAGAGGACACTATTTCTGAGATTGGAGACCTCTGGAAGGATATTTCGTTGGACTATATACATAAATTGGTTGATTCGGTTCCTAGACGTCTCCAAAAAGTCATTAGTGCTAAGGGAGGATATATTTTTTATTAATTTGAGAAACATTAAGTGGAAACATAAAATATTGTGAACTTTTGCATTCTTTTTCATATGTCCAAAATACTTTTGCCACCGTACATTTTGATTTCATGATTTTTTTTGTATTGTTAATGTTTATTAAAACAAACCACTTTGGGTTTAAAATACAATAGATATTCATATTTTCTCAGCATAAATATTATTTATTTTTTTATTGGCATTAAAAAAAGTTATAAGCTTATTGGCCTACATTTTTGTTTGTCAAAATAGTTATGCCGGCGACTGTATATGCTAAATATAATATAAATGTTTCTGTAATAAATATTTCTGTAATTTGGTGTTTATATATTTGTTACGAAATTCTACTTCTGGAATTGAAGTGGATAAATTCATAAAGTCAAGTAATACTCTTAAAAAGTATCAGCAGATAGATAGCAACAATATATCAAATTCAATCTAGGTTTAACTGGAGCTGTTATTTGACATCAATTTTGACGTAAAAATCTTTAGGAATCTTCAGATACTGTGGCTGAAGCTGACGCTTATCTAAATTTGCTTTAATAATGCTTAAAGTATATATAGCTTATATATGCACATATATGTATATGTACCTCATCCACATGCACTAAATTTATAATTATTATATTTATATATATTATATAGTTTACAAATTGAATGACTAAAATGCTTTGCTAAAGAGGAGAGACAAGTTTTGAAAACATTCTGACTGTACGGTCACATTTTTTGATAAGCCGCAAAGGGGATTATGCGGCTTAAGTTAGGCAGAGTGGCAGCCGAGGCAGGTAGGCCGGGTGCCGCCCACTATTGCACCACTGATAAAAAGTTGGTGCAACGCGTTTCCGTGGTTGGCATTTAAATCCCAGCAGCAGCGGTAGCTCCAGTCCGAGTCCGACTCCAGTGCAATTAGCAGACAGCTAAAAATAAAATTTATTAGATTTTATGCAGCTGTGCAAATCGCGGTTGTTGTTGTTGTTGTTGCAGTTCCCTAGCGTTGCAGCATGCAGACAACGTTTAACACGAAGTTGCCACAGCAAATTATGTTGAATTCGCCGCCATAACAAGTGCGAGCTGAAAACTGAATAACATAAAAAAGCTTTAACTAGATTAGAGAATAAAGTTTCTCGGAAAATTTAATTTAAGCGAGATTTTCGCTTAAATTTGAGCTATTTATTAGTGTTTTGTCAATAAAGCATATAATTGTTACAAGGAAATGTTTTATAGAGGAATTACTAAATAAATTTTAGTTTAGAGTTTGAATTAGTTAAATTGAATTGTGAATGACTATTTCTTAGTAGAACTCCAGTGTTGTTTAAGTATATTTATGTGAACTATATGATATGGGGTAGTATTGTAGTTGATTTATGTATAAAGTTTGGATCAAGTCTTTAGGCTATATTAATATATATATTAACAAACGTTGCGTAAATTTGTCTTCTAGTAAAGGTATTTGAAAGTAAGAGATAAACTATAAGAGTCGATAACATATATATGCATCGTAGCACTGTAAGATAAAGATATATCCATCATAAGACAACTGTATCATATAGTGCTGTCATGGAAAAACTATAAGATATAATGCTACTATTGCCATGTTTCTCTTAGATATGCCTTATGGAACAGTGCAGCAACAGCTATACCAAAAATTTCAACAAGCTATCTTACCATGCAGCTGAGTTCACATAGTTATAAGCAGTGTGAAATACTTTTATCAATTCAATTCGCTATCAACTGTTAAATGTTAAATGCTTCACTTTAAAAATACTTCCCCCCTCAAAAAAAAAAAAAAAAAAACCAACTTAATATCAAAGCAACTTTACGCTGAGAACCCGTTATATTATGATATCTCTAGTTTACACATCTCTTCCCATTTTGTCTGGCTAACGTAATGCTTTGTGTACATTATGTTTGCTATAATAAAGCGCCCCCTGGCGTTAGCAACATGCACTCGCATAATATAATATAATTTCACCCCTTTTATCCATTCGCTTTTTTCTCACACATATTTCCTGGTGTTGGATGCTGGGTAAAAAAAAAAAAAAAAAAAAAAAAAATGAAAGAGATGGAGCGGGTGCTGAAGCTGGGTCTGTCGAGGGGCAGAGCAAAGATACTTCAATTATATGCAAGTGCTTTGTTTTAATCGACAAACATTGAAATGCAAATAGCAGGGCAATCTCTCTGTATCTCAAGAGCAGAGCGGTGAAAGGGGGGAAAACGTTTTAAAGTGCGATGCGGTCTCTCTTTCTCTGCCTCCTGCTCTCTCTCTCTCGCTGTTTTCCTCTGCCTCGCCTTTGCCTTTATTTAATGCCAAGCGCACAAAGTCCGACGTGTTTGCGCATAATTTAGACAGCATTACGTTTATCGATTACATGCAAATATGCGTGAAAATGTCACCAGTTTTTCACTTGTCGCCTCATCATCAATTTTGTCTCTCTCTCTCTGTTGCAGGAGCTGCCAAAAAGCGGGATGTGCGCAATTTAAGCATATCGCCCACGGATCTGGGACCGCCGCCAAAGACTCAACAGACCGCCAAGGGGCAATCGGCGTGGAATAAATCATTAACACCAACACCAACAGCTATACGTAAGTGAAATATATATATAGTATGTAGCAAGAAATAAATTAGTGTAAAAGGTATTTATTAAAATATATTTATGTCGCCGATATATAATTTTAGTTAAAAAAAATTTTTTTTAAATGATATTATTCATATTACTTTTCTATATATTTTTTGTATAAGTCTAAATTATTTCAGTTTTATACTAAATACATTTTATGTAGAGCGAAACTCTTTCTAGCTTAGTTAGCTTAGTTTATTATCATAAATATTTCTACATAAACTCCAAACGATTTATTTTTATAAATATGAAATAATTTTTAAAAAGCGCTTTAAAGTGAAGTCATTTATGTTGACAGCTTTGGAGATTTGTCTCTTTAAAAAAAAATAAAGAAAAAATACCCTAATGACTGACATCAGCTTTGGCAATTTGTATATATAGTATAAAGAGTCCACTCCCCAAAAATTAACAAAATACACTCGAAAAAAAGGAGAAAGAAGAGAAGAGATAAAAAGTCGAAACGCATCAGTTGTCATTGACACATTCGCAATTCAACATTGATGGGGGTCTGCAGAGCCGAGTAGCTTAGTAGCTGTGGCTGCATATGTATCTGTATCTGTATATTTATACTGTATCTGTATCTGCATCTGTGTGTGTGCCTTTAGCTCCTGTATCATTCAGATGTCGCTGGGCACTGCATGAGTCACGGATTTTGGCTGTTTGTGAGTCAGCTTTTTGGCCAATTCGTTTGGCTGCTGCAAATGTTTTGTGCACACAGATTTCTAACTGAATGGAGCCCAGAAAAGAAAAAACAATTTTTTTTTGCTCCAGATTTTGTTTGTAGTTGTGATTCGCTGACAACTCCCAGCGGAAAAACTAACGGTTGCCAGCCTACATTTGCCACGCCCATCAAATATCTGCAACACCATTTGTGCGCACTCATTGGGAGCATGACCCCAAAAGTGAAGTTAAATATCATCGCACACCTGACCCAAAATGATTTGCCAATTTTACTTGGAATCCCATAGTTGTTGTTGGTCAAGGGCGCTGTAGTGGGGGGAATTCTGTTCTAGAGAATGAATATGGGTATAGCTGCAACGGAAAAACGCAATATGTTTTGCAGTTATATGATATTTAGTTTGAATCTAATATAACATAAATAATATACATGATTAATGTTATTTATAGTACAGATTATAAGTTATGGATTGGATGACAAAGAAGAGTAGATGAATGATATGAAATTAATATGAAGAGTTTCTAGAGATATTGCAAGATGAAAAGGTTAAATGATGTATGTGATTTCTAGATTGGGTTTCTTTTATAAACGAAGTCTATGCTCCATATCTAGACGTCTTCAAGTGGAATCTACGATCATCGATTAGATCGCATGGGAACATAAGTAATGTACTTGTGTGGCAATCCATGGCAATAGATAATAGATAAGAATTGATGCAACAAATATCCAAATAAAAGGCAACATACGAATTAGTATTTAAAACACTCGTAAATACCATTAGTCAATGAGATATATTTTTAAGGTCTCGATGAGTATTGATCGATAAGATTATCCATTTATATACATATGAGAGAGAGAAGAAACACAGAACATGGCAAATGTTTATGTAATATATATAAATATTCCCATATACATATAAGGGCATATAGAGATATCTAATCATTACATAAATATATATAAATAAATATATAGATATATCTGGTATCATCTATACTTACTGTTAGAAATATCAAATTAACCTATATTTATATATCATAGTAATATGATGTTGAGAATTTACAGCACATTTGATAATTTAATAGAAAATGTCGAGCGATAGTAATTACCCAAGATATATGATATTACTATATCACTATAGTTTTTTTTTTGTTTTTTTTATATTTACTTGAGCTCTGGCAGCACTCAACATTCCCATATCGATCACATTCAATACATTATTATATTTATATATTTTTCTAGACATGTGTTTGCAACTTTTTCGTTAAACATTCATTTCACACTGTGCAACATATGCTTGTGGCATAATTCAATTGAAAACCTTTTAAATCGCCTGCTTCACATATCAATTTATGTTTCCATATTTCAATTTACAATCAGTCGTTGCATAATACATAATTACATTAGCTCGTCTGCCATACTTGGCATTTCGTATTGTATAATCAAAAGTGCTTTTGCTTTTAAATATAATATTTGCTGATATGAAAGACAATCAAAGACAGACACACACACATGGAAACATGTGTATATAGAAATGAAAACTTGCTGGTTGTGGCTGGTTGGCTCCACAATAATCAAGTTTTTCAGTTTTTTTTTTTTTTTGTTTTTCCGACTCTTCTGCCGTCAACTCTTTGAGCTTTTGTCTAAATTTAAATGCAAGCATCGGTGGTTCAGTGGTAGAATGCTCGCCTGCCACGCGGGCGGCCCGGGTTCGATTCCCGGCCGATGCAAAATTACCTTTTTTCTTCGCCTTCCGTTTGCTTTTGCATAAATTACTTTTAATGGATGAATTCATTGTGTTGCTTGAGCTATTTGCAGTTGTTGCTTTGCCTTCGGTCAAGCAAATTGCTCAAATATTGTCGCTTTAAGTGGGAAACCTCATCTTGCCTCACTCTCTGCGCTCTTATATATTTTTGTCTGCCGGACAAAGCTGACTGCACCGCAATCGTGGCAGACTAAATTAAATTTACTCGCACTATTGCGCATGTTTTTCCAGTTATTTGCACATGAATACGAATAGGCAACAGAGGCACAAGCACAAGCAAAAGCAAAGGCATTGTAGAAACGTGTTTTGCATATGCAAATTCCCATAGGAGAGCGCACAATAAAATGCTGAAACCTCGGCCTATTGTTTAGTTTGTTTATCACGCAATGGGCTGCCGTTATTATTTCTTTTGTAATTTGTGGCAATTAAAGGCTGAAGATATGCATCTTTTACTATTAGTCTTAAGAAGTAGGTAAAGGGGCAAACAAAAACAAAAAAGAAAAAGTTGGTTGCATCGGCCGGGAATCGAACCCGGGCCGCCCGCGTGGCAGGCGAGCATTCTACCACTGAACCACCGATGCTGTTGAGATCATCGCAGCCAAATATGCTATTATTAAATGTAGAGATACAAAATTTGTAAAAAAAAAAAAAAAGTTAGATATAAAAATTTTAGTATAAATAATATATAAACCTGATTGGATTCCAAATTTGTAATTATTTTATTTAAGAATTTCTTTAAGCTGGATGAATTACTTACTACCACGAATAAGTCGATTAGAATTTGTTGAGTATTTAGAAATAGAGTGCAAAAAGTTAATTTTGCATCGGCCGGGAATCGAACCCGGGCCGCCCGCGTGGCAGGCGAGCATTCTACCACTGAACCACCGATGCTTTGTTGTGGGGGTCGTCCAAACATGGCTATATAAACTTAACAACTATAAAATGTAGTATGTATTTTAAGCAAAATAAATCTAAAGTTCATGGTCTTAATATGTAGCATCTATATTAAAAGAAAATATCTATAAATTTGATTTATATCTCAAGCCCAACTATAAGTAGAGATTTTTCCCAAAAAAGTAATATTGCATCGGCCGGGAATCGAACCCGGGCCGCCCGCGTGGCAGGCGAGCATTCTACCACTGAACCACCGATGCTTTCTTGGAAATCTTCGCGCAAATTCTGCACATAAATGCAGTTTCTTCTATGGTCTTCCTCTTCTTTCTCTCTGCTGGTCAAGCAGTTTGGGTGCTGCGACATTCCAATTGCTAGTTGCTAGAATATTATCAGAGAGAAAGATAATACGCAGTTTCTATTTATAGACGTGACTTCTTCGGACACACACATTGGCTGGGCTTTGGCGCACTCTTCAAACGCGTCTGCAAATTGAACGTAATTTTGCAATTAACCTGCTTAAGATTCAGTGGACATGCGCGTAGGTTGAACGTGCTGCTGAATGGGCCCACGTATGTTTATCGATTTGGATGGAGGCTTCACTTATATTGGCTTAATTGTGACGGCATTTTGTCACCTCTTTAAAGCTGTTCACAAGCTGCAGAGCTACAGATCCGGTTAGACTTGATCAGTGGCTAATTGCTTATCAGCAGAAAGCATAAGCAAAAAAAAAAAAAACTGATTTGCAACGAGGATCCTGCTTAACCTTTATAATACAGTGGCACTTTGGCTGTCCATAGTGTTTACTTTTCTCCCTCTGTCTCTATCTCTCTCGGCCTGTATTTGTTTGTATCTCTCTCTCTTTCTTCCCCATGTTGTGTTATCCCTCCTTTAACGTGTGGTTAGCCTTGGCAGCTGCTTTTTAGGCGCCGCTTGGTGCCTGACATTGGCCGCAACATTGCAACTTCTCTGTGTTTTCATATACCCTGTACTTATTGAAAAAGTCTGATGGGGTATATATTGGTTGTGAGAAAATAAGCATACCTTCAGTTTTGAATAGAAAGAATTCCTCGATCTCAGTCAAATTTCTAGCTTAGTTCCGAAGTTTATATATCATAATATAAAGAATACCCTGTAATATATAACTTATGGGTATGGATTTTCATTTATTGTTGTCCCATGTTCCTCTCATAGTTAAGCCCTTTGGGAATTCAAATAGTAAAGAATATTTTACGCATGCAATTTTCATAGAATGCAATTTATGAAAAGGTAAAACAATTATTTACAATTTATTATTATTCCCCCTCTAAACTAGGTTATAGGGTATTTGACAAGTCAGTCACTTTTTGCCTGTAGTCCACCCTTACTTTATTATTTTTGCTTTTTGTTTATGTTGTTTCCTCTATTTTTGGCGACTTGGGTGTATTGTGTGCATTGCGGCCTAGACTTGTATTAGCCATTTATGGCTTCCGACTCTGCTTTGTCTCTTTACTGTTGCCGTTGCTGTTTCTACTACTGCTGCTGCTGCTTCTTCTAGAGCTGCGGTTAGCATTGAGCTAGCGCGCGACAACTTTTTGTCGTGCAATCGCAAATTAACTAAAACAATACTGAGCAAAAAAATAACAGCAGAAAACAAAATGTACAGAAAAAAGAGTAAGTAAACAAGGTAGAGACAAACGCGTTGCGCTGGTCAGCAGCTGCTCTCGCCCTCGCCGCAGACACATTTCGTTCGTCGAGCACATAAAAGTAAATTATGCTAATTATTTCTGTTGGGAAACTGGTATGTGCGAAGAGAACTAAGAGCAAGTGCATTTATTTATGTTGGGCTGCTCTCTCACTTTCTCTCTTCCGAGTGGTGCTTGGCTACATGCTGCAGCAGCATGAACTGCTTGCAGGGAGTTGCTGAACAGTTTTCGCAGAGCTTTGTGGAATGAGTATGCGCTGTACGCTTAAACTTTCAGCTGTTCGACTGCTTGCATGTGCTTGCACTGCTTGTCAGGGGCTGCCAAATACTTTGAAATAGAGCAAATTGTTATTGACATCTTTGTACTTATTAAAAATATATATTTTAAGTTAACATTGGTTTATTTGATATGTTTAATAATTATAATAATAAAAATATAAATAATGAAAATAATATAGTAGGCCACATAAATTGACTTTCTCATATTCAACTGCTAGTTTAAATACACTTCTATAAAATGAAAGTGGTTAGACTTTGCCTGCTTTCTTGAAGTATCCAGCATACTGCTTGACGTAGGCTGGCTTCGACTTGCCTAAAGATCTTCCGATTAGCAACATGCTGCTATGCAATAATTGCTTGCAACATTTAACTGCTTGTAGCTATGATTATACTGAATGCAATTAGTTTGCAACTTTTCAGCAGGCAATCCTAACATGCTGCACTGCTTGTACATATTTATTGTGACTCCCACTATTATTATTTATATTGCTTGTCAACATGCTGCACAAGCATGTTTGCACTGCTTGCGCTATGTAATTTTCCCCTGCCTCTGCCATCTCTTCTTCCATCTGTTAACAACAGGTGTTTATTTGATTTAATTTTTCTTTTATATATAATTTTTTTTTTCATTTCCTTTTTGGCGCTGTTCGATAAAACTCTATCAACTGGTTTACTTAATATTGTGATTTGATCATTTTATTGATTTATTTTTCCTCTTCGAATTTGGGTAAAAATTTTGATATACATAGCAAGCATTGTAGCATATGTTGTTTGCTCGTTGTTTGCCAAAATTTACTATAGTTTCTATTTATTTAATTTTTATTTTATTTTTACACTTTTATCCTTTGGTGACTATTGAGAAGAATGGAATTCGGCCACTTTCTTAAAAGATTTTTTAGATGGTATAAACCCAAAACGGAAAACAGCAATAAATCTAATCGTGAGTTTATTTTGTGAAAACAAATATAGATTTGATTAGTTTCTGTTCAAGATATGAGCGATCAATATTAATGCAATACTCTAGCTTATTCAGATATTCTTTGATTCTTCTAGAAAATGAAGAGCCTCAAAAGCAACGTTTGCTTCATTTTACATTTGTCATAACAATATCGAAAAAGAATATTTTTTAAATATTTATAAAAGATTTATTACATATATTTATGCCAAAGATCTGTTATAGAAGTCTGTCATACATAGATCTAATTATATTTTATATATCTGATACATTTTATTTATGTATATAACTGATCTGTATAATTTATTATATTATATTATGATATTGACTAAAATGTATGAATATCTGCTATAAATATCTGTAAGACATTACTGTAAATTAAATCTAAAATGTGAAATTCTATAATATCTTAGGCTTAGAATGTTTTGTCTTCATATATATCACTCTAATATTATCGCTTTTGTCTCTCCCTATCTCTCTCTCTTTGCAGAAAAACGTCATTCGGTATCAACAACAACAACAGCAACAGCAACATCAGGCCACACCCCTCAAACTTATAACAAAAGCAACGCAACAGAAAAGCGTTAAAAATGTCCCAGGAAATGCAACAAACAATAACAAAAATGGCACAAAAATTATAGCCGCAGTCATTGCTGAGGGTAAGTCAAACAATAATCATAATTAAATTATATATGTGAAGTATATACACATACATATATATATATCTATACTTATATATATCTGACAATAATAATTGAATTCGATTTGCCATTCAATTCAATTGTTTCGTTTTGTGAAAGCAAATCAAAAGCAATTTTTCAAAGTTTTAACTTTTAGTTTGACACCAACAATAGCAAAAATAATAATATTTGCAACAGTTACACAAACTTTGCCACACACAACCACAACCACAGCCACAATCCATACCCACACACACAGAGACCCACACACCCACCCACACACACACACTTGCAAATTGAGCTCCTGGGCTCATTTTGCGGCTGTTTCAAAAGTTTTTCATCTTGACGCAAGTTTTCTAATTAATATTAATGCCGCTAATTAGCCTTCGGGGGGGCATGCCACGTTTGCTGCTTGCCATAAATATGCCACACATCTACCTGTGTGTTGTATATACATATATATTTATTTTTTTGAATTAATTTTCATTTTAATGTTGTTTCTGTTACCTTGTTGGTGACACCTGTTTGGAGTGCAAAAAAACGCCCTAATGCATTTTCAATGGCAAACATGCAAGCAAATTATGCACTTCATACAGCTCTCTCTCTCTCTCTCTCTCTCTCTCTCTCTCTCTCCTCTCTCTCTCTCTCTCTCTCTCTCTCTCTCTCTCGATCTGTGAGTATGTGCTAAAAGTCAACTATTTGTTGCATATTCAAGCCATGGCATTAAGAGTGTGCAAGCGTTCACTTTAATAGCTTAGCCAAAATTGTTATTAGTTAAATGCATAGTCTGAAGCAAGGCCTAGCCTTTTTATAAGTTTAGTGAACTTGGTTTCTCACTTTTATTTATAAATATTATTTAATTATATGGCAGTTCATCAAATTGTTTAGTAATTCCAGGAGTTCAACTTTATGTTTATGAAGCTTAAGCTTAAGCGCTTGTAAAATTGAATTATTTAAAAAGTATTGAAAAAGATTATCGATGAAATTTGCCATCACAACTGATTTCCTATAGCTTAATTCTCTATTTAAGCTATAGGAAATCTGTTGTGATAAAACTTTAAAAGAATATTTAAAAAGAAATGAATATAATATGTATTTAATATGCAAAGCACATTAACTCTCTCTTATAAGAAATTTACAACAATAATGGAAAATTTTAGCAATAAATAAATAAATGCACAACAAATATTTATATTTTTTCAATTAAAGTTCATTCAAACTTTGATTTATAGCTAATAAATAAAAGCTATTCAAAATTCGCGTGAAATTTGTATTTTTTAAGGCTTATGTCTCGCATTTTTCTAAGAAACCTTTAAATTTTAATACGAAAAACTCTTTCAGAGCTTGAACAAATAAATTTGATACTATTTCTGATAACTATGTTATCAAATCTATCAATGATAATATTATTGAAATTATTAAGAGTTCCAAATATTAGATTTGTCATGTGATTTTTATATTCCACCTATAGATATAGCTCATTAAATTACCCCCTTTATCTCTAACATATTTACCTAATTAAAATCCACTTGCTTTAGCTTTGCTCTGGCAAACGGCAAACGCTAATTTCATGCGTTTTCGTCAGCTTTTTGTATAGTTTATGAATGCCTTTTGGCTTTGCGAGTGCTTGCGACATGTTCTACATAATGTGCCGCAAGCGTTGCAGCGCACAGCACTTGCCAGTCCACTACTGCTGCTGGCACGCCCCCTTGCCCCCTGTAAGCTTGCAACCTGCCGCTGCTCCATAATTACCTGCACTGAAATGTCACAACTTGTTTTGTAGCGCAAACACGTTGCACGTTTAGCCGCGCGTCGCTTTGATGCTCAACGAGTTGTGCGCTTGAAATATAACTGTTTCTTTGGGTGGGGGTTACGTGTGCGTATGTGTGTGTGTGTGTTCGTGTGTGTTGGCTTGTGCCTTAAATGTGCGGCAACATACATGACCACGCCTCCCCACTGTCCGCCCACTACCTGTCACAGGCTGCTTAGCACAACTTGTGCCATGTTTTGGCTTATTGAAGTTAAATTGCTTGCTTAATGTTTGACATTGGCTTTAGCGGAGACACACACACACACAACCTTGCATGAGGCATTTAGCCAATGCAACAACCAAGAATTTAATGTATTGATCTGCTGCTTGCATTGGCTAGCTAAAAGAAGGGGCAAACTTAAATAATGTATATGAAAAGAAAAATTGAAGAATGAATAACGTAAATTATTTGTTATATTACAGAATTATTTGCAACTATATTATATTATATTTATTTATTAATTTTTAAATTAATATTATATTACTAAACCTAAAAATAAAAGTCGATTGAATATACTTGAATTACATTTTGCTAGACTACATTTTCTCTATATATAAGTTATATATTTTCTATTTATTTATCTATCAATACTATAGAATTCTTTAAATTTGTATTAGTTTATATATATATATATTTTTTTTTTTTGTAATTATTTATCAATTGTATGTTTTTTTCCTAATTTTTATTAATTAAAAAAATATTAAAAAAGTCATTATTTATTTTTAATTTCAATTAAATGTACAATTTTAATTAAAAATCTTCAAAAAATAATTCACATTTTACACCCATCATTTACAACGCTCATTTATCTATTAGTTTCGATAGTTTATGGAAAATTTGCAAACATAATTTGTTTTTCATTTTCATACGAGGGAAATCGCAAAGCAATTTGTAACTTAATGACTGAGGGTATACAAAATGAATATGAATATGATAAAAAAAACACTCATGAATAACATTAATATCAAATTCGATGACGATTACTATTGCGATTTTACTTTTTGGGCTGGTTACGCATGACGAACAAAAAGAAAAAGTAAAAGTGAATGAAAAATGGAAATGGAAATGGAAATGGAAATGAAAATGCCGCACAAGGTGCGTGTTGAAGGTTTCTTTCATTAGGCGGTCATTAACTTGGGCTGCTTCTTCTTTTTCTATATTTATTTATATTTTTTTTTTTTTTTTTTGCACGCGCTGAGCTTTATTTGTCTTGTAGGTCAAGCCAGGGCGAGCTGCGTGAAGAGCTGGGGCTACTGTGCGCCCATATAGAGACGTTACAAATGTTTTGACACAAAATTCATTCATCAATTAATCGAATGAAAGCGTGAAAAATGTTCACAAAACATGAGAGTCGAGAGAAGCGACCAGAGCAGATACAAACGAAATCAATGAACTTGTCTGTGTGTGTGGTGCGTGTGTGTGTGAGTGTGTGAGTGTGTGGTGCGTGTGTGGGTTTGCATTTGGGCTATAAAACATAGTGAAAACGAGATAAAGTTAACAGGCGTGCCACACACACACACACACTCACACACAATCATGTTCACGAATACACACACTCACACACACACACTCATACGCACACTCGTTTAGCCAAGCAAACAGTGTTGGCGTGTTGTTTCGAATGCTTCGTCTCTTATTTATTTTTAATTTGTAACACAATCAAATTAAGTGACAAATTAATTGAATGCTTTGAGCTTTCGGTGTGAAAGCCATAAATAAGATTTTCAAATAAAATGAAGCGAATGCTTTATAGACACTGTCGATAACAAGATATATTTATTTATGTTTAGCGTAGCGATTTTGGTTTATGGCTAATGAATTACATTAGAATTAGAATAATAATTCAATGGGACATTTGAGAATTTTACATTGGGAAAACAAATATTTAATATGAATTTAAAATTTATATTGTATTGTTTATTGAAGAAACAGGTTTTAAAATCAAGCATAATACAGTTTGAAATATAGAATATCAATGCAAATATAAAAATATTTATTAAAAAATTAAAATAAATACAAATTTAATATGAAATTAATTATTAAATATATTAAATGTAAAATATATAAAATATGCATAAAAAATCATAAAATATTAAATTTAATTTAACAAGTCTTGTATAATAAAAAATGATAACAAAAATTATAAATATATTTGTATATGTTTACAAGGTTTTTAAAAATAAATTTTTATAAATATATATTTGTTTTTCTATATTTAAATTTTTTTATAATTTATATATATATTTTTTTATATTTAGATTTTTTATAATTTATATATTTTTTATATTTAGATTTTTTTATAATTAATATTTTTATTTTCTATGTTTCTCTTCTATTATGATTTATTAATATATTTTTTATAATTAATATTTTTATTTTCTATGTTTCTCTTCTATTATGATTTATTTTTATAAATATATATTTTTCTATTTAAAGTTTTTTTATAATTTATTTTTATTTATTTTCTATGCTTTTTTCCATTATTTCCAATTGTGTGCTTCGACTCGAAGAACCTACTTTAATTTGCTGTGCATCCAATTGATAAATCAGCTCAATTCCAATTTTTGTAAGCCCTTTCGTCACAGTTCCTATAAATGAGTGTTTCAAAAGAAACAAATGTGAATTGACAATTAAACACTTTGCACATGAATTAAGACGCGCCATAAATGCTGATGCGAATAGATGAGTTTTACATTTTGTTTTTCTTTTTTGTTTTTTATAGCTGCACTGTGCCACATAAGAAACACAAAAATCAGCTAAAATATATATATGTATATTTGTGTATTTATATACACATATATAATATATTTCACAAGCTTAATTGGCATGACAAAAGAAAAAAAAAGAAGATAAAGTCGAAATAAGCATGCAGCAGATATTTTTTTTTTTTTGTCATTTTTTCTTAACTGATATTTGCACACACAGAAAAAAAGGTTCAACTTAAGTAAACCCAAAAAGCGAGGGAAAAAGTTAAAAAAGGTAGAGACCAAATCCAAAAGACGATTGCATAAATTGCTTAGCAAATCAAAGTGAAGTTTTGGTAGGGAGGGGTTTTATTTTGTGTAATTCATTTTTGAATATTTAACATGGCAAAGCGTGAGAACGCCCTTATAAAGCAATCATATTATGCATTTTATTGGCCAAAAAGGTGGGAAATTTTTGGGCTAAACTAAGCCAGATCTGAAGTATGACAATGGCGTGGCAATAACAGCTGCCACACAGCTGGTGCTACAATATTTTTTATTCAACCAATTGTCGGAGTTTATATAATTATTGTATAGTTCCTGGGTGAAAAAAAAAAAATTATTAAAAAAAACAGCAACGAATAAAAAAACATTCAATTGGCAATCACATGCGAGTCTATGCATAATTTTTGAACTGATATCCGGCACGCTATTTAGATACACTTGAATTTATGAGTATTATGGAAATGTTAATGAGCTTGCTTTTGGGCATAATTGAGATGTTGCCTATATGGGTAATAATATTTATTTATAAAAGTATATAAACACAATGATTTTGCAATTGAGTTTTAAGTTGATATGAAATTGAAGTTGATGAAAGTGAAGTTTGAAAAGTGTGAGACGTGACCAGAAACTTTCTTATAGATTTCAATTGAAACTTGCTCTGCTTTATGTTTTTCCAAATATATATGTAAATATAAAAAATAAAAAATACTGTGATAGCTAGCATAATATATTTTCTTTTTGAAACTATTGCCAATTATAATCAGAACAAAAGTATTGAGATCCATCTTCAGATTGAGCATTTTATAAGGCAATTGGACTTATTAATTCTTGGCTGCATTTGCTTCCTATAAAAACTCTTAAAAATCCCTGCAAATTTTGTATGATTTGTTCATTTGCAATTTCTAAAATATTGTAATTTATCTAATTTCTTTCTCACATCTTATGAAATTAATTATATTAATATAAATATTACATTCAGACCAAATTGAGAGCGTTTCACATTCGTTAACTCTAAAATATATTTTTCTTGCAAATGAAATATTTCTTTTATTAAATTTCTGGTAAATTGAGCAATATTATTATTTATTTTGGAGCACGTACATAATTATTGAAATTGTTGCATATTTTTTATTTATTTATAATGTTGGCCAATCCCAATCGGGGTCACTTGACTTTTAGCGAGAAAGGGGTCTAACAAGTCCAATTTGGTGAATAAAAGTGTTTTTCTTCTACTCTAAAACTGGATAACATTTATAATTGGAGCGTGGCTTTTGATGATAAGAAATAATTTGGTTTAATCCAATTTTTTTTCTTTTGTATAATATTTTTTATTTTTGCATGATCTTGAGCTCGTGCCCAGTCAATGGCCAGGCCAAAAACTGACTTAAAGTCGTATCTGTTGTGCTCTTTCTCTCTCTCTCTGTCACTCTTTGTCTTTCTTTATGTCTATCGGTCTATGTCTCTCTCTCTCTGTCTTTCTGTCTCCGTTTGCCTTGCAGGCCAAGTGTGACGCGAAAGTCGACGTCGACGACTCTACGATATGACAAAGTCTACAATTACAGCCAACCTTTCTTTCCATATAAAAAATAATCAAGATTAATGCAGTGCTTGAACTAGCAGATACCCTGTACTCAGATACCCTGTACTCAATGGCAAATTTGAAAAAATTACAATACCTCTGGTCTATTCAGATACATAGCTTAAAAGTCTCCGTTGAAGTTTCTAGTCTAGGTAGAGGAGTATGCTCTATGCTCAACGGAGACTTTTATAATATGTATCTGAATAGGACCAATAGAGCGCAATTCAAGAAGCGCTGATCAAGAAGGGATAGACGCTGGGATGCAAGGCTACATAAATGCATAGATACAAAGATGCATAAATACAAAGATACATAGATACATAGATACAAAGATATATAGATACATAGTAGTATCTATGTGCCTACTGTTTTTGTATAAGTCCATCATTTACCACTTCAAAAATTTGCCACAAATACAGGGTATTCAAAACACAAAAACCAACAAATAGCGAAAGGGGGAAATGGCAAAAACTAAACACTTTTTACCATTTTCGTTGTTGTTGTTGTTGTTTGCTGTTTGCCAAGTGAAAATCATGATTAAAACAATATCTTTGCGTTATATCTATACTCCGTACAGTTATGCTAATTAATTATTAGCCATAAAATTCTGTACTAAAGACAATTGCGAACTTGTTTTATGGCATGGCTCTAGTTGTTGGAAAAATTGAAGCTCCATGTAAAGTTACCAAGAATTTTAGCATGTTCTGAAATTCTTTAGAATTGTTAGGCTTATGTGAGTGAAAGGCTAAGGAGGTTTAGTTTTGTATAAGAAATATAAAATTTTATTATGCATGTAATGATTTCATTGGAGAGCATATATTCACTTAATTTACTTTTGTTTGAAGTTACGTTTCTATTTGAATTTTTCCCATCAACAATTTCCCATCAACTTTCTTTGATTCTTGATTTAGGCTTCCTTTTTGGTAACATTTTAAATTGATCGCGAATATTAAGATTACTATATTTGCATAATATATTTTCATATTATTTATTTATATTGTAATAAATGTTCTTGGCGTCTATAAAATCTCTAAAGTTGTGAAGATTTGAATGGAATTTTCTGATTGTTAATTTTCTACTTCTCAAGAGCCCTTAAGCTTTGATTGATCTTAAGTACTTGTATTTATTTATATAGGAATAAATATCATACTTTAACAATAGCTATTAATAACAACAAATGAAGTATTTTATCCATATTATTCACATAATCCTGATCCTCTTTTACAATCATAAATCATTTCATACTTCCCATAATTTAGTTGATTTAATGCGAGCTTTTCGTTTCCGACTTTGGTCACATTTTCCATTTTGATAAATAACTTTATGTATTACGCCCGGCACTTGGCTTAGTCTTTGTCTTTGCCTTTGTCTAATAATAATTTTTTAATACTTTTTTTTTTTTTTTTTGCATAATTATAATTAAATTCATTTCCCCACCTACTTTTCCTCATAGCAGCACTTACAATTTTTTTAGCTTATTTTTTGCATTTCTCTTTACATAAGCTTTGAAGTTGTTTGTTTTTTCTTTTGTTGTTGTACGTTTTGTGCTTTGCCATTGCCGCCGTCGCCGCTGACTTTGGCGTTGCGCGCCTGTGGCTTGGAGTTAGTCGTGCGTCGCGCTTTCAAACAAACGGACGTTGCGCGGGTCTTTCTTGTTATAACTTTTGTTGTTGCCTATTGCAGCGGGTGTGAAGATTGAGTGTGTGCGTGTGTGCGTGCGTGTGTGTGCGTGCGAGCAGGCAAGCCTATGACTGTTGCGCTGCATTTGTGTATAACACTTAACGAACTACAGTTTGAGAAGCATTTTGTTTGCCTTGCTTTCGTTTATTGCGCCTGCGTCGGCCATTTGGCCATTCTCTTCATACACCATGGGCCTCAATGAGTTTGTCTCTCTGTTCTATGGCTCCGCACAGAGTTTGCATGTTAACAGCGACAGCGGCAGCAACAACAGCAGCAGCAAATTGGCGTCGACGTCGACGTATTCATTGCCAACGGCCGCGGATGTCAAAGAGTTTCGTCAAATGTTGAAAAATCATAAAAATGTGCAAGCAAAAAAATACAATTACAAGGACTATCCAAATGATATGAAATATGGCAAGAATCTAAATACGTCGCAGATCTATGCAGCGCACCCAAAGCAGCAGCAGCAGCCGGCAGTGGCAGTAGCAACAGCAGCAGCCAAAAAGTTGCTCAACAACAATAACAGCAGCTGTCACAAGAACAACAACAACAGCAACAACAATGGCATTGGGAAAGCTAACGCCAAAGCGCCGCCCGCCACAAGGATACCAACAAAATTAAGTGCAACATGCAGCAGCATCGGCAGTGCCAGTGGCAGCAACACGGACATGCAACGCAGTAGCAAACAGAAGTCTGCCACCTCGGCGAGCTCCTTTCTATGGAATTCATTTCGCCTGCCACGCAGGCAGAAGGGCGCTGCGGCAGCAGATAAAAAACAACATCAAGCAGCCGGTGAGTGTTGCTGTTGAAAACAGACAGATGTGAGAAAAATCAATGTGACTGAAGAGATAGAGAGAGAGAGAGAGAGAGAGAGAGAGTGGAAAATGTGATCGTATGTGAGATATCCTGGACAAAGTGAATCAATCATGAGACTGTGAAAACTATTTGAAATGTGTGGAAGTGCATGCTTGGTTTTGAGGAAATATTTAAATAGTGGGCGACTTGGCAATACCCTGTAATTAGCTGCAAAGGAATTATTAAGTGAATGATGATGAAACCTACGGGGTAAGGTTAGTTAGAGTTTCGTATTCTATGAATGTTTAGTGTTTAATTTGTCTGAATGTTATGATGATCCTATACAGACATATCAACAGTTTGATTCCTACGATTCGCTGAAATAATCTGATACATACCCTATATTTCGTACTGTCAGAGACTTACAATTATATTGTATTTGAGTCTGAAATAACTTTTCTTAAATACTTCATATATTTATATTTAAATATATGAATTGATATTTACATTATATCGATTCTTGAAGAGATTGAAAAATCGAATTCTTTCATTTATTTAAAACTAAAATTTGATTGTGAATTTCAGAGTATTTCAGAATTTATTTCCAAAAATACTCTCAACATTAGCTCATAAAGTTGTTAAGATTAAGCAATTTCAAAGCAAGATCTATTTGAATTGTACCTCAAATTAGTCCTAACCGTAATACTCGCTTATCTCAACAGTTATATTTTTGTATCATTAGACCGTTTCCTATAGTAACCTATAGTGCATGAACAATCTGCAACTAATTGTGAATGCCCATCAAATTATCTCTTTACCAAAGATCTGCCCTTATGGCCCATTTCTTTTAGTTGGTTCAACTTCATTTACTATTTACCGGCCGAGAACAATGCTAAATTGTGAATTGTGGCCCAAAGGCCATTTGACTAACAAGCGCTACATGAGCTAAGATCAGTTGAGAGTGGCATGAGGTAACCCAATAAACCAAGCACAAGCCATGGCTAACGGCAAACCCACCTGAACAAACTTTAAATTCTAACTGCTTAGCGGTTGTCTAACAGTTGAAACATTAAATTTAATGTCTTATATAAGTTACATGCTCGTTCTCTCTCGCACTCCTGTCTCTCTTAGGTATTACGAGACAAATTTCCTGTCTTCAAACGAGCCGTCAAATTGCTGTTGACCCTAACCGAAAAAAAAAAAGAATTTCCACCTGAGCCGTTGGCGTAATTAGAACATGCGAGACACCGCGCAAACCCCCCTCAAGCGAGCACAAAAACTAGAATTCATAATTTTTGTTGTCTCCACTTTGTTGTCTATTTTCGCTTTTTAAAGCGTTTCAAATCCGATTTTCTTTTTTTTTTTCGTATTTTTTTTATTATTATTTTTATATAAACTTAATTAAGTTTTCTTTAGTATTTGACAAGTCATTTGGGTTTTTAAGCAAGCCAAAAAAATAGGAGATATAAATAGAATTTCTGTTAAGTGATCTTCGAAGCTGAAAGTGAATAAGGCAAAAGATAAAGGGAGACACAATTAGATAATAATATATTATAATAATAATATAAATGTAAGAAAACTATTTTTTCCATAGTTTTCGAAATGTTATGTAGAAGTTACTACTGAAGTTAATCGATAACATTTTATTAATGTTCACTTTAAGATTAATATTTATACAATTCCAAATAATATCGATAATATTTTTGAAATGTTCACTGTACGATTAATATTTATACAAATCCAAAGATATACAAGCATATATTGTTTTGAAGTAATATGTGTTATTCACATGATATCGATAAATCATCGATAACGACGTTTTTAGGGGAATCTGCTATTGAAGATATACTTTTAAGTGAATGTTTCGAATACTCAGCTTGCTCTACATTATATTTACATATAGGCACAACAAGAAAGAAATCTATATATGTATTTAGCTCCCTGTATCTTCCCTTACAACACACCTACAATAACTCAGCATCTGACCGAACGGCGCCAGCTAATGGACCATTATTGATTTTTACCACAGAGATACTTACAAAAAAATGCAAAACCAAAAACAGAATGAAAACGCTGTTGTTGCCATATAAAGAAGCAGAGCAGAATGCCTACAAGTGCTTGTAGGACTTGCTGCCAAGCTCTCATACACATGCTCATGCGTCATCTCCCTCACTCGAACGCCAAGTGGGCGATGAGTCATCGCTACAGGAGGCGACTACCCCAACTGCAGGCTACAAATAATAACAAACTGTACGAAGACTGTAAGAGGAAGCAGTAACAGAGCATTAAACGAAACTTTCTCGCTCGTGCACAGTGCGCTCAGTCACTTTCTCTCTCGCTTGCGCGACAATCAGCATAAAAATTGCATAATGTGCCTTTTGCCTGTGTAACTGTGTGCGTGTGGTTGTATGCGTCTTTACTCTTTTGACACACTGACACTTATTGCTCATCACAGCTGAGCAAGCAGTGCCCGAGAGAGCGAGAGCACGTGTATACAGAACATGCGCATGCCTATCAATGGCTGCTCAACTGTTATACAAAGCGCACACACAGCTTGTTTACAATGCTACCCAAACTGTTAGCCGGGTTTTGATTTGAGAGCTTGACTTGCAACGAGTTGAGGGTATGTGGTAGTCGTGCATGCCTTAGCATGTAATTTAAATGAAATTGTATTTTATCTTATTTCATTACTGAAGTGCCCTTTTGTGGCGTTTTGAAGTGCGTTTTGCTTTTAAAATGAAATTACCAAAAAAAAAAAAAAAAAAAAAAAACTTGCCCAAAGGAAAAGTCGAAAGCCGCAAATTGATTAATTAATAAAGCCGAAATAAAAAATTCCTAATTAAATTGGTGCGCTGCGTTAATTAACGGTATATGCGGCTCTTTGGAATTAACAAACTGTGACCGCATGCTGTGGCGCCTGCAGGCAAACGAGGGCTATGTCTGCCTGCTAGCCCGCCTCAAATGGAGTCAAGTGCAGGCGACGTAACGGCCAATAGCTAATGCCGCGTGGCTGTGCGGCAAAGCGCAACAAATTGTTGCACTCGTCTGCTGTTGCTGCTGTTGTTGCTGTTGCTGCCGTTGCAGTAGCTTGATTGATAAACGCCTTTCAATCTTGGCCGCTAGCCAATTGGCTAAAGTGTTGGTTGTTCAATAATTGTTGTTGTTGTTGTTGTTGTTGTTGTTGCTATTGCTTCTGTTGCTGCTGTTGGCCTGCATATGGGCATGTTTATGCAGACACAGACAACGAGACACGGGGCGTATGCGCAATTTGCAATTTGCTTTGTGCATGGCCAAGGCGCGCAAGATAAGCAAATTGCATTTAAATGTTGATGGCACATTTTTCACTTTAGCTTGTTTGTTATTAAGCTTTCTTGTTGTTGTTGTTGCTGTTGTTGTTGTGCCAATTGCATTGAACTTGTTTATTTATCGTTTTTACACGCGGCCATTCTCCCTTCCTCAGCCAGCTCGCCCCGTTGTGCAAGTCACTTTGGCACTTTTGCCAGCCCATAATTAAGGTCGTGTGCCTGTTAAACTGTGCAACAAAATACAATGAACGAGAAGAAGAAGTAGAAATTATATATAAAAAGTATAGAGTGTTGCCTCTGCGTGTGGCATATGCGAGCTATGCTAATCGATCTTAGATAGCGCAACAATTCTTCTTAACTGTGACAAATGAAACGTTGTTAACAAGCAAAAATAAAATACGATTAACATCATTAATATCATTTTTCATATTAATACACATGATTCGCCAAATAAAATGCAAGCAACAATTACTGAATATATATGAGTGCAGTAGACGAGGGTTGGCCAAACACTTTGAGAGTCTATATTAATAAATGTATAAATTAATGAAAAGTATTCTTGTTCTTACGTTAAACCTGTTGCTTACGTTAAAACGAATCGCAAATGAAAAATGTATAAAAAACAAGTAAGAAGGCTCTAGTCGAGACGGCACGACTACGAGATACCCTGAACCCTGCAAAAAAAGTGATACTCTTCTTCTTTATGCACTTATGAGCGTGCGCTCTGCTAACCGCGCAATTGCTGCCGTGGCTTGGGCTGAACTTTGGACGCTTATAACTCAATTTCTAGATGCACGATCTTCATGAAACTTTCTTTCAATTTGCCAAATCTCTAGTATTTGAAATGCCTTTTTTTTTAATTGGGGGCGAAGGGGGCGTGGCTTCTAAATAATCTGCGTATTCTATAAAACGTAAACGATTTTTCGATTCTTTATCGATAATTTCGAAATGGGATGAGTTATCGAAAAAACAAAATAAACTCTGCGTACTGCGTAACTAACATACGAGTGTTCTTGTGAAATTTCAGCTCTCTAGCTTTTGTAGTTCCCGAAATTTCGACGTTCATACGGACAGACGGACAGGGCTCAATCAACTTATTTTTTTTTTTCTGCTGATCAAGAATATATATACTTTATGGGATCTGCGAAGTCTCCTTCTGCCTGTTACATACATTTTCACAAAACCATTATACCCTGAATTCCCATTTACAAATTTGCAGCAATAATTCTATAGCAATTAAACCAAAAACTAAGTTTACTCTATAGGCCTAAATATGCTTTTTTTTGTCTATTAATCTTTTGTTATTTATTCCTTATTGTTTTTTGTTTTTCATTTGTCTTTCACATTGCTGAGCATTTTTTGCTTTTTAGTGTGTTTTATTGGCTTATTTAGTTGCCGTGCGAATAAATTAGTTCATTTCCTGACTTTATTTTCCCCACATTCACTCTGTGGGTGTTTTTTACGATTTGCCTTTTTTTTACGGAATTTTATAAAGTTTTGTTGGGTTTTGGCTTTGCTTCGCTGCGTTGCCAACGGCTGCCTGCGGGTTTCTTTTCTTTTCTTTTTTTCGCTTACTTTTTTTTATAGTTTTCCCTTCTCTAATATGTAGATGTATGTATGTATGTTTGTACTTATAATATGCCTATGTATATATGTATGTTGGCTAGCTAACACTTTTGGCCAACTTTCTGCCATTGATTAACGCACTTTGGGTCTGTGCCTTTGCCTTCTCTATTTTTTTTTTGTGTTTTTTTTTATCGCAGTCGCAATTAACACTTGTTGACAAGTTCAGTAGGCCAAGCCTCGATATGTATTGTTGTTGTTGTTGTTGCTATTGTTGCTTAAGTGTTGCGTGGCAGAGGCAATTTAAACTTAACACTTGACGCCCACGCATAGACCCACAATTGGGGCCAACAACAGCTGCGTCTTGGGGCTGCTTCTGATTTGAGGCGATTAAATTTTGATTTATGTCGGACTCATTAATTAGACGCGAGTCTATTGCTTGATTTTTGGCAAGACTTATTTCCTCATGGGGCAATCGCGTCACAGTGGTGGGAAATCAATATTTGTTTTTGAACAAAATAATTATATGAAAACTTTATTGTTTTTATAAAATAAGAAATAATTATATTTCTTTGAGGAAATGCAAAATGTATTTAAATATATAAAATATATAAATTTTTAATAAAAATTATATGTTTGACTAAACAAATCGTTTTCAAGAACAATTATTATGAAAATACATAGTTTATTTTTATTTTTTTTTATACAATATATTATTTAAAACAAAATTTCACATAAATTCAATAGAATATCTTCTATTTTGTATATTTATGTTTATAACTTATTTTTGTTTTTTGTCAAATCGAAAATTTGTAATAAAATTTATTGAATATGTGTGAAATTTGGTGTTGACTAATGTTGAGTAAAAATCTATCATAAATCTTTAGCCTAACTTGAGCCAATTTGTTGTTAAATGTCATCATGCTTTGCTAATCATTTAACCACTGTGCCTGTCGCTTGGTGTCAAATACAATTAATTAAGTTTTGCATTCCCAACCGGCGACATCGCTGTTTAAGCTATTAAGTGACCCAGCAAACGACCCGTATAAACTGAACTGGACGAACGCGCTTGTCAACTGCAATTGTGTTCTGAGGCTTTCTCCCTCTCTCCCACACTCACTGCGGCGCGTCGTGAGTTCTGCTGACGTCACGCGGTCGGCTAATTAGGCGCATACTTGTTGTGCATGCCCAGCACGAATGGCACGCCGAAGACGAGAGGCATATATTAACGAAAATATGAAAACTCAACGATCGATCGCGCATATTCAACACAAACACACCACACTTAGTTGCGGCTACGCACTGTGGTGAGTTCGGGTGCCGCAATTAGCGAACGGCGAACTGTCCAAGCGAACTGCTCAATGCGTGCGCCTCTTTATTTTCGTATTGAAATTCATTAACAGTTTATGTTTAGAACGTTGCTGTTGTTGTTGTAAAAGTTGCCGTTGTTGATACTGTTGTTGTTGTTGTTGTAGATCAACGTATTTGTCGGCTATGTTTTGCGCTCATTTCAGTTCAGTTGTCGCTTGCTCTTCGAGTGACCAACAACAAAAGCGTCGCGAAATGCGCAACAACAAAAAATGTGTGCAAAAAAGAGCAAAACAAGAAATTTACAGTTGCAGAAGCAGCGTTAAAGTGCAAGTATTGTAGTTCGTTATCGTTATCGTTATCGTTATCGCTATCGTTAGGCTAAATATCGAATTTAAATTAGTGGAAAATGTGTGAGAGTGAAAAAGCCACAGCAAATTACGCTAATTGTGATTATGAAAATGTTGAGGACGAGGGCATTGGCGGTGAGTTATGGCTAAGCATATCTAACATCGATAACATATCGATGACAGCAAGACGTAGCTGACTGTTTTGGCGACGCCATTTGCAGCCGTTCACGTAGATCAACTAAGCAAATATTGTGCAAAATAAATACAAGTCGCAGGCATTAACAACAAAATCCCCAGAGCACAAAACATTATGAGATCTGACCTAGAGCGCTGGCCACAGAATAAACAAATCACGAGCTAACTAGTATATATAGAAAGATATATGTGTATATATGTGATGTATCTATGTGTGTGTATTTATGGCAACATCATTTTTGCATTAGCATACTCTATAAATCAGACGAGGGTTTATGGTTTCTCACATGTCAAAGATCACAGAAAATGTGGAAAAACAAAATTTTTAAAATATTTAAAATAAGACAGAAACTTTAAGAAGTTTGGCTCAGATTTTCCATAAATTAAAATCATTTTTAGAGCATAACAAATTTTCCACAATGAAACTATGTTAATTCAAGTCTCTTTGCATATTTTCTTTGCCGTTTCTCGATTTCGCATTATTCATCACATTTCATATAAAAAACCGCAAAATAAAGAATACAATACATATATTATAATAATGTGCCTGATATATACTTGTATACAATATATATAATGAAAGTATGAGCACTACGCCTGTGACACACGTTCGTAGCCCTCATGTAATGATTAATTGGTAAATATTATATTTGCGTTTGGCTTTGCATTCGGTTCGACTTGTTTATTGTGCCAAATAAAGTGAAATACTATGAAACGAAAAAAAAAAAAAAAATGAAAACACAAGCGACGCGCGTTCCCAACTTATCTAAAAATAAGTATTAGAACTTGTGCCAAAAAAAAAAAAGATAAGTAAAAGGAAAAAAATGCGACGCTTCGTTTGCTTTCAAATTGAGTTGGAAACGCCGACCTTGAAATATGCCACGTCCAGTGTCGTACAAATCTATTTCGAAATGTAATACAGCAAAGTAAAGAGCTATTATAGTGTTAGGTATAGAGCTACGAGTGTGTAATGCTGCTCGCTGCTGTCCGTTGCCAGATGTCTTTGTCTTTCATCAATCAATCAAAAGTTTGCCTTCAATCATTTGTCTCTCCCAGGCCTAACTTCATCTTTCTTTCTCTGACTGACATTCAGCAGACATTTATACATTCGATACCCTTTCATCAAATTTCTTTCACGCTTCTCCTTTTGCGTGTTCTTCTCTCTGACAGCTTCTTCCGCTCTGCGGTCACTTTTATTAGTTGCTTTCTGCATTGTTTACAACTGCTAAATTGTTTATAAAACTCGCTTCGATTTCTATTTTTACATAAAATACAATTTAAGTAAAAAGAATAAAGAAACCTGAAAGCATATTTTATTTATCACGCAAATTACAGTTTTAATGCCAATTTTCTGCATAAAATCTTACTTAATTTCTTTTGCTCAACTTGTTTAAACTTCTTTTGTAGCTTCTCTTCTTTGTTCTCTTATTTTTTTTTGCCCTGATTAATTACTTTGTAAATTTTCAATTCCTGGAAAACTTTCATGTTGAGCGATTTATAGACAAAAAGTTTTTATAACAATGTAAAAAAAATATATTTGTATATTTGGAATTGTTAACAGGAAAATAGTTTTGCATAGGTTCACTGAGCGTGAAGCAGTGTTGATAAAGTTTAAAGAGCATTTTTTATAGCTAAATTAAAAGAATTTGCTGTTCTATTGTACAATGAATTATAAGAAAAGATGTAAAGCATTAAAACATTGTTGTTTAGTTTCAATAGTTAAGTGAAGCGTTTTAGCCTCAAATAAGATTGATTTGTATCTATCTGCAACTCTACTAAATACCAAAAACAGTGTTGGAAAATACAAAACTTAAACGTTATATAGCTAAATAGCTAAAATATAACTGCTTGCTGTGTTTATCTTGCATAGTTGTTGTCTAACTATTGCATTTGGTTTATTGACTTAGGTGCAACATGTTGCATGACAGAAAGCTGTTTGCTATGGCAAGCCAACGTGACAGCTGTCAGCTACTTGTTTTGCTGCAATGTGGCAACACCAAAAACCAAATATTGAAATGTAGATTTCGCAATAGTAAAAACAACTTTTCAACTATACAAATTTGAAGACTTTCATAGATTATGATGTCAGCTGCGTTTTTAGTCAACGTATGTGTTTAATTAAGATTTCCCAATTGAAGATTATGCTGTATAAATAGATATGCATATATATACACAAGACTATATAGTATATATATATGTGCATTATATTATTACATATTTTGCGCATTTTTTCTCTTAAGCAATTTGTATTAATTCCACTTGACGCCCACAGTAAATGCCATGGCTCTTCAATGGGGCGATTGTCCACACTAACTTGTGACCGCTCTTTCCCTCCCCCTCTCTCTCTCTCTCTCTCACTCAGCCTTTCAATCTCTCGCTCTGTCATTTGCACTAAACACTTGGCAGTTAAATTTCAATTAAAACAGTAAAACGCAGCTAAATAAACTGCGGGAGCAATAAACCTAGACTCCCCTTAAAGGCTAGCTGTCAGACCTCCATGCCTCTCTCTCTCTCTCTCTCTCTCTCCCTCTCTATATCTCGTCTCTTTTATATTTGCTGGAAACTAAACAGAAATCTGACGTTAAATTTTCAAGTGAATTTTTATGATTTTCGAAACGCAGCTAATTGAAATGCCAGTTGCCACTTGCCGCTTTTCTAGTTTTTCAAATTTTCATTTAAAGCTTTTCGTGTTTTTTTTATAGTTTTAATTAAAGGCTTTTTTTTTTTTTTTGCAATGACTTGTTTGTTGTTTGTGTGTTGCACTTTTGTGGGTCGCCATGGGCCAAGACAGGTTGCATTTTCCAAATGTGGCTAAAACAACAAATGCGAATTCGAATGCTTATGTGAATGCCTATGTGAATGTGTATGTGAATACTTCATGAAGTTCACTCACTTAGGTGACGGCTACTGCTGCTGTTGCTGCCTAATGCCAAATAAGATATTTTGGAATTTCAATTATTTTACTCTGTGATACACAGCACAGTGAATATGTGAGTGTGTCTGTGTGTGCATTGGTCAGTGTCCGCTTGACAGCGCCTGTCAAATGGCTAAACAACGGCCTACTGTGCTGCACAGTGTGCATGGACAGCAGGCGTTGACACATGCTGATTTCTAGCTGACAGAGTAAAATCGAAAACCAAAAATCTGAAAATCAAAAAACCCAAAAGACCCTAATTATGAGCTTGGCTGACCAAACGTATAGAGGAATATAATAAAGAATAATAGAGGAGAGTATATAGATGAAAATGCAAAGACTTAATGTGAATAGAATAAGCTAGCAAAGTGCAATAGAGTGGGAATTTGATTTTGATATTGTGAATGGGCTTAGAGCCTTGCAATGGAAAACTAAACAATTTGTAAAGGCTTTATTATGTAGCTAGAAATAAAGATATAAATAGCATATGACTAAAAAAAGATTAAAAGTTGGATAAGTGTTTAAAATTTATTTTTTTAATATTTAAAAATTTTTTTTTGCATTTTAATTAGAATTGGCTTACTTCGGAGTATAAGATGAACCCAATAAAAATGGAAAATGATCAAAATGTTTCATACAAAAATGTTTACAGCCAAACAACCGAAAATAAAGCACAGCGGCTCCGGTACTTAGTTGACAGACATATTCTTGGTTACATCATACCTGGAATGCAGTCCTAGCGTACCTAAAAATCCTCTACATGTAATGGTATCCAGTTGACATGTATATTCTTGGTCAAAACTTGCCTTGAATGCAGTCCTAGCGTACCTAAAAATCCCCTACATGTAATGGTATCCAGTTGACATGTATATTCTTGGTTAAAACTTGCCTTGAATGCAGTCCTAGCATACCTAAAAACCCCATTCTTTTGAAAATGTATGCGAATGCCCAAAAATATGTATGATTTCTTTTTCAGCCCTCTTTTCCCTATGTATATACCCCATTGTAGCATAGTTCTCGAAAACTTTCTTGCCCAAAAGCCCATATTTTGCTTGATCAGAATAGTTATTAAGATGACGTTCGGCTGTTAGTTAGCAGCCGTTTTACATTTGAACTGCAGCTTCACGGATCAGCTGTTGCGGCCGTTGGGACAAAAATTTGAACGGGAATTTTGGTAAAATACCAGGCGAACAGAAATGATGAATAGGGTGAAAAATGTTAGTTAACAGCGCGTTAACAGTTTTATGTTAGTTAACATCATTCTCTTAACCGGCTGTTAACTAAAATTTTTCACGCTGCTACTTATTTCTGTTCGCCTGGTACTTTTTCAAAGTAATAGTTCAAATTTCGGCCCCAACGGCCACAGCAACAACCCGGCCCTAAGATATGCAGCCATAATTTTTAGATAGCATTATTTTGTTCGTTGATTTTTGAATATTAAATTAAATAAAAATAAACATTTTGATTATTAGTTATAACAAATTTTTTTATTTATTTTCAAATTTACACAATTTTTGCTTGATTAAATTTACATTCTTTGTATGTGTATATCTCTTAAATTAAGGCTTTCTATAGTCAATACTTAAAACTAGGCTGGAACATATTTGCTTTAGATGTTAATATTTCTGCTATATAATATGCAGCATACTATTGAACACCCTTAACTGATGAATCGTTATAATCTGAAAATATAAAAGTATTTTGAGAATTTTTTAAATTGATATAGGCTAATTTGGTGGGGGTTGGGGTAGGGTCGCGGTATGTACTATATCTACTTTTAGTGCGTTAAAAACGCAGATCAGGGTATATATTAGTTAGCGCTACTGAAAAGGGCTTTCTCATATTTTCCATTACATTTCATAGATTTAAGGTATTTTGCAATCCTTTCATTTACAATATATATTTCCACTAAACTCTACTTGGACTAATTTGTGGCTCAACGACGGAAAACTCTAGTATTTAAGGAAAGTCCACACGCACAAGCGATGCGCACTAAAAATTCTGAATGAAACAGGCCACTGGGTTTTTCCTGTCGGCCATAAAAGTTGAGTCCAGTCACAAAAAGGTGAGAAAAAAAGTAAAAATGGAAATGAAAGAAAATTGCTTGGCACATTCGAGCGAATAACTACTGAGGTGGTCGGTTAGCTGGCCATAAAACACAATCGCTGCATGCAGCATGGCCGCCCATTGCGATCCTGTCAGCGGCCAGCAACTAGCGGCTGTCGACTTGTTGCAAGCAGCGCAGATCCGTGAGAACGCAAAATGCGGGAAAATTCTTGCGTGCACAGTCAATCAGTCAGTGTCATGGCTATATACATATACAATGTATTTGTATTTGCGGCCTTCGGCAATCGAATGTCGTCGTGTAACTAATGCCATTTAATTGCCTAATTGCCATTCCAGAATTTTGGAATACCAAAACGGGCGAGTCCGTCATCGTCGTGTGCCAGACCCAAGCGCACCCATTCTCAAGACGTGTGTCATTGAATTTGCGACGCGCGTCTTGCAATTTGCCACTTGCTGTTTGCAGCTTGCAGCAAGCGACTACACATCAGGTGTACCATTTATTGCTAATGGTCATTAGGGAATCTGCTTAGGAATTGGGGAAATCTGACTGCTAAGCTGAGGGAAATTCCTAATGACAGTAGAAAAGGAAGAAGGAAGAAAAATATTTGTTCTGTTTTTTCAATTACTATTAGCCTATTAGCCATCTTCATCATTATTGTTAAAAACAGCATTATTACAATTTTATTATTATTGATTTTACTGTCATTATCATTAGCATTGCTAATATCAATTTATTCATTTTTTTATTATATTATTATTATTCTTAGCATTATTGCCATGATTATAATATATATGAACATCGAGATATATTCCATATACTGTACTTACAACACATACACAATCTCTACCTTTCATTAGTATTAACACTTAAAGCTGCTAATGTTTATTTAGTAAAATATCATATAACTCTTAAGCTCCACACCTCTTAAGCCCAACCGCTGTCTGTCAAAAGATTTTCCCCTTTAGCTTGCTTAGTTTTCTGCTGTGGCTTGTGTTTGGGTTTAAGTTGTTGTCCAGTTCGTTAATTGGTCAACTGTCATCGCCTCATCGACAGCCAATTTGAGTAATTGGCTTAATACTCGGTGTTATTTTTTTCCTGCACTCACCTGGCGTAGGTAATTTTGAGACAGGTTTTTGCTCGAGCCATGCAGAAGGAAGAGGGGCGGGCACTAATGCGAGCTTCAACTTAAGGAGCTTACAATAAACAATTTTCTACAAATGATAAATTAATAAAAATTGTATGTTAGAGAAATATTTGAGTAATCACAATTATATATTTTACCTCTAACATAAATTTTTATAAATTAAGAAATTATTTTCATAAATCAATTGATAAAATGCGAACAATTTGGCGAGTGAGTAGGAAATTGATTTACGAGGAAGAAATGCAAGAGACTTGACTTGAATTTATGTTTCAAGCATGTACAGCTTGTGTTGTGTGTTGATTGGTTGGGACTCGTTGTACTGGTTGGCGTTGACAATTTTGTGTTGCACTTAGCCATAAATTGTTGCGGTAACACAACCAAAGGCCACTTTTATGGCGCGTGCGCTGTTAGGAAATCGTGTAAGTTATGTTTTAGATAAAAATAAAGATAGATCGACTAAAGAGAGGAGCGGGGGTCCACGGCAAGAGTAATGACTGTAGAGGCGATACAGTGAGGATCGTCGTAGGCTAATGGTACGTCTCTTGAGGTAGCTCAACTCAATGTCTCAACTGATGTCTCTTAGCAAGTTATGACAATCGTGACTATCTCACTCTAACCCATCCATTCCATCTCTCTGATCTCATCTGAAGTTTTGTATTATTGATGAGGCTTTTGCTGTCTGCTGTCTACTGTCTCCAGAGGCCTCTAACCCCATTGGTGGGCGTGGCTGCGCTCGCACCTATAATAATCTGCGTAATTGATGAAGACATAATTTGTTGTTGTACTTTCGCTTTCTTCTTCGTGTCTGCCGTTTCTCATTGAGATTGATGTCCGACTGTCTGTGATCTCAGACAATTGCTTGTGGTTTGTTGTGAGGCATAGCCAATTAGTCATCTGCCTCAAATGAATGAACTACCTTAGCTGAACTGACTCATCATTAGCTCATCATTATTATGATTGTTATTGTTGCGCATCCGATGAGCAATAGACTTTCTCTTAGCTCTTACTTAATCCATCTTTTGATATATTCCATAAACTAACTCAATTCTTTGTCTCTTTATGTCATTGCAGAATCGTTACGTTCCGGCGTGGATCAAACGGAGCTGCAGGAGCTCAATGGACTTGGTCTAATCTTGTCCTCCGGCCAAACACCGCGTGACTCTAAGCGCGCCTCAATCGAAAATGAGCTGGCCTGCATTTGCGGCACGGTCAACAACAGCTGCCACTGCGTCGTCGAAAAAGCGCCCAAGGTGAAACGTTGCGGCAGTCACACCCCCGAGCCAATAAAAGCCACAGAGCCAAATGGCTGCACGTTGGAGCAGCAACAGCAGCAACAGCAGCAGCAGCATCAGCAGGAAGTGCAATCACAAACAGCTGAACAGCTCGAAGATGAGGCAATTTGCAATAAAGCAGCAGCCACAAATTCCAGTACAAATGAAGTGAGTATTTCAAGATATATATCCAGATATACTTATATCATATGTACATACTATATATCATCATATATCTTAACATAGTTTCCATCAAGGAACAAAAAAAACATGCCATAATTTAACAAATTCCACTTCTATTCTCTTATCTTCCATTAGAGTCTCAATGACTCCCAGAGCACAGCCACAATACAGCCCAGCTCGACCAACATTGTTGCCAACTATCCCGGGCTGAAGCGTTATTTCGATGGTGGCTATTTGAATTACGAGCGCTTGGCCAAATACTTTGATGCTAACAGCGAATGGCAGAAGCAGATGGATTGCCAGACTATGGGTCTGACCATTGTCATCCAATTCATGTCCAAGCAGGTGAGTCGTAGTAGAGTTTAACAAAAAGTGTCAAACTCAATGGAATACAATGAACCAGACGAATGAGAGGGGTAATCAGAAGTAAAAGAGTGACAGAGAGGGAGTGCGAGATTTAGCAAAACTGGCGCCAGGGATTGCCCGGCGAGCCGAGAGATTTCCGAGAGTCTGGCAGTGAGTCTGTCAAAAACTTTGTTCAGTTTTATGCCCGAGTGATTCCTTTTGTCCAACACAAGCCAAAGGTCTCACCTGCTCTAATAAATGCCTGAAATCTCTGCTATGGAAATTTGCCTTAATCTCTGCTTAAATTTGAGCTAATTTTGTTTAATTGTTGCACCGTTTGCTAAGACTCTCAATCCCTTGCAACCGGATCTGGCTCTGCGACGACACTGAGCCGGGGCCACTTTTTATACTTTGTTCCCGAAGGGGAAAAAGTATATTGGGTTTGTGCAATGTCCGTCTTGCTGTCCGTCCGTCTGTCCGTCTGTCCGTCTGTCCGTCTGTCCGTATGAACGCAATATTTTTCGGCGCTATTAGAGCTAGAGACTTGAAATTTTAAACATATACTCATATATGTTCCCGAATTATAAAGTGTAAAAATTTTCCCGATCCGCCCACTAGGGGCGTGGCAAATCGGAAAACTCTTCCGCCCATAGTTAAGTTATCATACTAGATGATGAGCTAGAGAGTTGCAATTTGAAATGTATACTCGGGGTGACAACCCAAGTTCAAAAAGCTATGGCGGATATATCTACGCCCATTGGGGGCGTGGCAAATCGGGAAATACGTATCTTCTACACCGTTAAAGCTAGAACGCTGAAATTTTGCATGTGAGTTAATGTTATGATTCTAAGAAGATCGATCAAAAAGTTTTATGTCTACGCCCATTGGGGGCGTGGCAAATCGGACCTGAATATATAGTGATTTTTCAAATTGTGCTATATTTTGGACACTATTGACACTAGAGACTTGAAATTTTGCATGTATACTCGGGTTGACAACCCAAGACTAATAAGCTATGGTAGATATATCTACGCCCACAGGGGGCGTGGCAAACCGCAAAAGTTTATATCTCCTACAGTTTTAGAGCTAGAAGCTTGAAAATTGGATGGTTGAGTTACTAATGTTCTCCTCTATCGATCCCCCAAAAAGAATTTTTCAGCCTCTTTGGGGGCGTGGCATATCGAAAAATACCCTGTAATTTTCGCATTTTTGGAATGTAAGCAACCAAATTTTGCAGGCATGTTAGCCTCGGCCCTTTCTAAGAACTGGCAAAAAATTATGCGTCTACGCCCCCTGGGGGCGTGGCAAATCGGCAAAGAAGTTTGTTGTGGCCAACTGCATAATTCATGCATACAATAGCTTAGTAGCAATTGCTAAGATGGCAAAAAGCATTTTAACATAAATATAATAATATTAATAAATTTAAAAAATAAAATTCATAAGTTTTTGATTAATAAATAAAAAGTTTCCAGCGGGATTCGAACCTGGGTCTTTTGAAAACAACATGTAATCGTTAGCTAAACCTAAATAAATTCACAGCTGATCAGCTGACCAGCTGATCAGCAGCTTGTGACGTCACAAAACAATACAATCGCAATTCTTGCAATATGTATACACTTTTGGATGTGTATACACGTACACATGCATACATACATATATGCATGCATAGAAAAACTGCCTGCCACACAGCGTCGCAAATCGGAAAGCATAAAGCAGTTTTAGTTTTTACTTAAATGCACAATTCATATGCGTATGTTTATAAATGATTATCAATTGGCAGCAAGCATTTTATAATAAATATACAAATATTAAAAAAATAAAAAATTAATAATTTTTGAAAAAAAGTTTTCTGCGGGATTCGAACCCACGCACCTAAGTATAGCTTGCATAGCGCTTACCACCAGCGCCACTGCCCTGACTTGGGTTTCGTTAACTAAAACCAAATAAGGTATTGCTAGAGCGCCTTTTGACAAAACTAAAGTAACGATCGAAAAATTCTTAATTCAGTCACAATTCTTAGAATATTCTGGCATCCAAGCTTTTGTATGTATACATAGAAAGTTGTGTGTATACTCGTATAGTGTGTACATGTGTAAATCTGTATGCATGTGTAGGAAAAACGTTTGTTGCTTGCCATGTACGTTTTCTAATTGCCGAAATATTTCGTTAATTAAATGTTTATTAAAAATAAGATGCACCTATGGGAACAAAGTATATCGCTGTTAGTTGCGCCTAACTGCAACGTTCTTACTTGTTCTGTTTGCACTAATTAAAATTTGGCAAGCGCAAAGTTTTGGCCTGTTCTTAAATTTGTACATATGTGCCCTATACCCTACCCTACCTTGCTCTATATAGACAGATGCCCTTACAACTGTTTCGCATTCTTTTGTTTCATTTACTTATTTTGTGAAAGGGTGTGAGCTCTCTGCCTATGCATTCAATTAATTGTTATCATTTTCAATACGTCGGGTTATATTTCTATGAATCATCTTTTGCCCACGTGTGAGTTTTAACAGTTTCAATAGTTTTCACAGCCCTTTGCTCTATATAAAACTAGACCACAGAGGTGTTGGAAATGAAGTTCATCAATTGTCAATTGTCTTTTAATTCGTTCGGGATAAGCTCGCACTACCTGCGGGTCAAATCTGCCTTCTAATTGAAGCCTTTGAGCCATGAATAAGTAGCATATGATTTAGCTGCATGTAGTTTGACAATTTACAAGATTTTTAGAGACATTTGATTCAAATACATTAAATCTAGTAGCTAAGAATCAACCTATATTTTTCGAATATTTTTGATGTGCTGCATCTGAATCTGAATCTAAAATTAATCTCTCTTAATTCTTTCATGATATCTGAGAGTACTAATCCTCCTTGATTTCTTCCTTAAATCTTTCTTCTGTCATAATTTATAAAATTATATTTTTCGCCTATGATTGTACGTCGACGTAATGTCCTCCAGAAAAATAGAAATAGACTTTTTGCCCAAAGATAAAATGCTACAATATTTGTTATTGAAACATATTTATTTATCGCATATATTTGCCTCTAACCCAGGCCTATGAGTCTAGCTGATGAGCAAACTTGTTGCATATTCAACTACCTGTGTGCTTGCTTTGGTTAGCTATTAAATATCCATAACAAGATCATAAAAATACGCGACAAACATTATTTTAACATTTGCATATATCGCACGTTATGTCGTACTGCTCTCCCCTTTATAAATCGGTTTATGATGTTGTTTGTCTGCTGACTTCCCAACCGCAAAAATGCATCTTGCAGCAGGTAGCAAGCGCGTATCAGGTGAACGCTAGCTGAAAATGAGCAAAAGAGGAAAAAACATTTCTCTAGCTATGCTCTAAGACCTGATCTGCCTTATATCTGATGTACAATTGCGTAAATCCTTGCACAGGATATACCAAAGCGGGAAGAGAATGCAACTCATATGTCATTTCCTATAGATAAACAGTTTGTTCAGCTTACGATAAGTCAGTAAAGTAAAAGAGGATCTATAGAAAAACAAATCTAAATCTATTTGCGGGGAATTTTCCACATTTTTGCATTCAGAGTTTTTCCTAGTGTTAGATAATAGTTGTAAAGCAAGGAATCTGTTGTATAGACTAGGATGAATAATGAAAGTATGAAAGAACAATGAATGCAGAATCAAGTGAAGAAATTCTAGAAGAATCTGTAGCATCTATAGATATATAATGAAAGTATAGAAAAACAAAGAACTAGAATAACGCATACAAAGAATACTCAGATGAAGGCAAATAAAGCTAAAAGATCAAAAGCTATATATGTAAAAACAAAATGTGGTTTTTAAATTATTTCTAGAAGTACATTAAAATTTCAAAATTACAAAAATACAAATTTTTGTAATCAAATATTTTCAGCTCCACATTTACAATTTTAAGTATCTAAAATCCCTAAGAGAATCGATTATGTTTTGTATTTTCCCTCTGAGCCGATGGAAACTTTTCACAACACGAGGTGGAAAAAAACCCCTTAAAATCCCATTGATTACACAACACTCGTGCGATGGTAGCTGAAAAATGTTGCCGCAATATTTGGCTAACTTGTTGCATGCGGTTGTTGCACAAACATTCAACACGAGGCGCAATTTTCAGCGGAATTTCTCGATTGCCCAACTCGAGAAATTGTTGTTTTCCCACTAAAAGCCTTAACGGCTGCCGTTGTAACATCAATATTTATTTAAATATTATGATCCAGTCAGATTTTAGATTTCGCATTGCAGTGTGAAAACCGAGAAAATGCTCGCGCAAGGACATTCGTTTCTTTCTGAAGGATATGTTGAGAAGAGAAGCGTGTTTTATTGAGGACAAATGCGAAGGACACGACACGACACGACTCTCGTCGGTCAATGTCACAACTGAGAAATGCTGCTAGAACATTCAGAATCTAACTGCTATTTAGATTCTGTGAGTCTGTCAAAGGATTAAGTGCAGTCAGAGAGTGAAATGAAGTAACGACATGTCCTGCACAGAATGAGTCACATTTAAATTGCAGTTACTCAGGTAGGGCAGAGACGACAGAGTCATGAACTAGTCGCAGACACACGTAACGACATCCAAATTATTAATCATGTCGCCAGACAACGGGCGTGCATGTCGAGAGATTTATATCAATGTCGGACTCTTTTTAATTTGCACAGATCAACTTGTCGCTATTATTAACTGACTGGAGACAGGGAAATTAATGTAACGAGGGAAAAGAAAGACATAGGAGGAAATTGAGAGATATCTTTGCTTGAGATTGAAAAGAGCTCTTTCCCTTTCTCACTATATATCTCCCTCTCTCTCACTCTTTGAGAGATTAAAGAGGAGATTTAAAGATCTTTCATCTCTTCATCTTCATACTAGAGAGATTGTTAGATTTCTCTTTTCTAGAGAGAATGAATGAGAATCCTGTAATTCTCTCTCTTTCTGCTCTGAGATTTAAAAAAATTGCATTCTCTGTAGATAGATTCCCAGATCTGCGTCTGCCTTTGTTTAAGAGATTGCGCTAGATCTTTCTCTTTATCTCTCTTCATCTGTCTCTCTCTGCCTTCGAGAGACCTCTTACCCTGTGAAAGAACTAGACTATGAATTAATATATTTAAGACTGGCTCAGCTGCAATTTAAAATTCCCATATATTTTCCCTACTTGTGACTAAACTTCATACATATATTATGTGATATCTACACTTCTCTTGGGTTTCAACCTTGACAAAGCTCTTCAAAGTTAGTCATTCACATTTAGTCATATTCTAGTAGAATCTAAATGATGATTTAATTGACATTTGCTTTAACAATAGAACTGACAATCACAATTGTAGTCAAAGTCTATTGTTATTTTTGTGGGACTTAGATCATGCATAGGACATTCAAAAACAGCTGTTAAAGCAGCCAAATGTATAGGATCTTGAGAAATGAAATTTCTATAATAAAAGAACATTTCGCAATACAAATAGACATACATAGGCCCTAGAAACTGTAGCAATAAACCAATTATAGTTCCATGTATAACTTCTTAAACTTCAAAAATATCCCTTTGTAAACCACTTGAACCACATCAAATTGACTCTTCAGAGAACAAAAACTGCTCTTGACTTTTCATTAGATTCATATGGAAACGTGACAATTGCAATTCGAGCTAGAGCTAATCAAATTTAGGTGTCAATTACTTGAAGGATCTAAGATATGTCTACACACACACCACAACCTCTGTGTAGTGCCAGCAGAGGCGCTCAGACTTCGACACGCGTCCACCCAAAGCGTAGCAAGGGAGGTGCGCAAATTGAAGAGCATTCAGACAACCCTCAAGGGACGCCCCAAATTGAAAGAGGGATTGTCGAAGATTGTGGCCCAGACTCGTCTGTGACTAATTTCTTGATATGTGAGCAAACCACATGAGGTAGCTCTAAGCCAGACGAGTCTCTGCTCTTGGCTTGAGGCGTTGACCAACAAGTCAAGAACGCCCTTCGGTCCACCGAGGGTTACACCCCAAAATTTTGAAAATTTTCGATAAACATTTTTTTTTCAGTTTGCTTTCCTCTCATGTGGTATAAAAATTGTAAATCCTTTTTCGTTAGTTTTCGCTCGTTTCTAAATCCCCTGTAAATAGTTGGCTCGCTGTTTGGCTGACCTGTTCGCAGGATCTATCTTTGCTTGCACAGTCTGTCGCAGAACTACCTGCTATCTATAAAAGCGGAACCAGAAATCTTCCTGTCGTTAGTCTACTTCAAGTATTTGTCGTGTTCAACACGCGGTTTGTGTGCTCGAAAGTAATTTACAAAAATGTTTGACAATTTTGTGTTTCCCAACGAAAGTCTATCCGCCGAAACGATGGACTTTGATTTGATCAGTTGGACAGGCAGCGTGAATAATTTTATGGATAATATAGCAACAGCTACGCAATGCGAACAGCAACAGGTAATAGAGAATTATTTGAAATTATATTTAGAGTCTGAAGTATGGGAAGTTGCCCTAAATACTTTGGTATATTTCGAGTGTTTCTGTGAAATTGTTGATAGCGCCTTTTCCATATTTATGAGTGAAAAATGAAGTGTATGTAAATTACTTTGATATATCTTTCATGATCTTTGAAATCAAGTTCAACTGTTGAAAGTTTCATAATGAAAATTATTTATATTTTACTTTTGAATCAATAGGTTTGAAAATTTTAGTGTTTATATAGACTGTAGTTTTTAAGGGGAACAGCAGAGTAAGAGAAACCTAATATCAAAATGTATATTGAATGAACCTTTGATTTGCTCTTTTTATATTATACAACATAATCTGAGTCAATTAGCCTTCATGGAAAATATAAAAACGTCAATGTGTGTATTCGATATCTTGGCAACTCTTAACTTTATCGATATCCTGGCAACTCTTCTTACCTTTGTCAATCAACTCTAAAGCAGACAACACTATTCTAATGTCAGTTTCAACTCTAAGTGATAGAAATTCCTTGAAAATAACTTCATTAAACTTTAGTTAAAAAGTGCTTAAAAAATATTTACTATACTCTCAAGTTTCGCTTCAACTGAGGATACTTTGTTCCTTCTCTCGTCGTAAAATGCATTTGCTGGCATTTATGGCCCAGGGAAAATTCCCATCGTAAAACGATTCGCACGAACAATAGCCCAGAGTGCGAACTACTAGAAAAACACTTCAAATGCCAACAATTGCAGGTAGCCAAAACCTTGAAGATATCTTACTTAAATTTCTTTTGCTCTTTGCCTTGCAGATGGAAATGTTGAGCTGTCGGGAGAACAAGACGAAGATATCGCTGGAGGAGACAATAGCGCTGCTACAGCAGACGCAACACAGCTGCGAGGAGCTGCGTCAGCAGCTACACGAAAAGGACGTCGAATGGTCACAGCGTCAACAGGAGTGGGAGCATTTGCAATACAGGGAACTGCAGCAAGGTAGGTGTTATAGAAGACCAAAAGTAAAGTCAATAGGTTAACTGATCATCTCAATTTCTTCTTCTGCAGCGCATGAGAAAGTGCAGGAGGTGCAACTGCTTGCCAAGGAGCGTTTCCGTGAGCTCGAGGCCCAGCTGGCGGCCAAAGACGAGGAGAAGAAACAGGCGCTGCAAACGTATCACCAGGAAATTGCGCATCAATTGCGCCACAAGCAGCAACAGCTTACGGCTGCCGAGCAGCAAGTGCTGCAGCTGCAGACGCGCCTGCAGGAGCATGACGCCAATGAGCAGCAGCTGCGCGAGAAGCTGACACGCGTCGAGAACATAAATGCCCAACGTCTCTCGGAGTGCACTCGGCGCGAGGAGGAGCTGCAGGAGCGCATCAAAACCATCACCAAGGAACTGCAAACGCTACGCGCCAGCACCGAGCACAAGGAGCGCGATCTGCGCGATCGTCTTGCCCTGTCCGAGGATGAGATCAGTGTGCTGCGCAGCACATCGCAGCGTCGTAGCCCCAGCAGGAGCAGCAGCGGCCAGAGCGACAACGGCAGTGTTGAACTGTGGCGCAGCGAGGCAGAGAGCCTGCGCCATGTGCTCGATATGAAGCAGGAGAAGATCGCGGATCTGACCAAGCAGAATGCCGAGTTGAAGCGCGATAATGAGGAGCAGCGCAGCATGTGCAATCGCCTGACCCTGCTCGAGTCACAAAACGAGATGTTACGCACCGAGCTAGAGGCCAAAAACGAAAAGGAAAAGTAAGTGTGAATTGTATAATCTAGCCATGGCTTTTTACTAATTCTCGTATTTATCCTTTTGCAGAGAAATCCATCGTCAAATGGAGGAAATGCAAAAGGCCTTCAATCACGAGAGCATCAAACGTAAACGTCTCACTTGTGACAAAGAGGAGTTGCAGTATCATCTGAAGCAGCGCTCCGAGCAGCTGCAGCTGGTTCAAGCACAATTGCATGAGCTCTCCAATAGCTCACTCGATAGCTCACTCAATCACCCTCACAGTCGCTGCAGCTCGTCGCGTTCGTGCCTGGAGTCGACTCACAATTCAGCCAACACATCGCCGCCCGCAACGCCAGTCATCATGGGCGTCATCAAGCGCAACGATTCGGTTAGCTATGTGCTCGAAATGGACGATGAGACGCCACAGGTGGCCGCCTCGAAGCTGGTGCGACGCGCCGGCTCGTTGCGCAGCACCAGTGAGCGCAGCCCCACACAGCGTCGCCAGCTCTCGCAGAGCGCCAATGCGGCCACCAATGGACATGGCCAGAATGGACACAATAGCCCAGGACCCAATCCACTGTCGCAAAGCATGTCGGCCACATCAGTGATGCGCAGTCATGGCTTGGAGCCGGAATCACCGCGACCGCTTTGCCGTGCTCGCTCCCAGTCCGTATGTACCAAAGCCTCCTCCCAGCGCCAACAACAACAGCAACAGCAGCAGCCACAGCAGACGAACGAATTGACGCTGCCCGATTGGCATGTGGACGAGCTGTGCTCCAGTTCGCCGCATAAAGGTTCACCCAGTGTTGAGATGCGTGCACGCAGCAGCACCATGAAGCTAATGAACTCTGTGGATGCCTATCCCAAGGCCTTGAAGAAGTTCCAAGAGATACAGGAATCGGCTGGCGAGGCCATGGTTAGCGGCGCCAATTCCGAGGATGAAAGCTGTTCGGCCTCGTCCGAGGATATGCGCAGCTCGTCGGCATCCAGCACAGCATCGGCGGCAGGTTGCACGTTGTCCAAGCGCCAGAAGCAACCGTCACGCATGTCCATTGAGGAGGCATTAATGCTCGAACAGATCAATAGCCTGAATGGCACACCCATGGAGGTGAGCTGGTCTGAGGATGCCGCCGATGCGGATGTTGCCGCAGCACATCCACTCGCATGACAGGCACCCGTCGAGGATGATGTGGGCTACGAGGAACGGGCCGTCATCGAGCAGATTGCCGAGGCAGCAGAAGAGGCTTACGAAATGGACGCCGATGCACAGCAGGAGGAGCTAATTGTGGGCGGCGACGACGACGACGACGAAGAAGAGGGGGAGGAGGATGATTATGATGATGATAGCTTTTAAAGCGGGCGCGCATAGATTGTAGAACAATTGGATGGGCAACAAAAAAAAAGAAAAAAAAGAAAAAAAAGAAATACTTAAACTAAACTTAAAGCAAAGCTTGGCGCAAAGCAAAGGGCAAAAAGGAAAGTCATAAGAGGAGCAAAGAAAATATGGATAAATGAAAGCTAGAAATAAGCCTACAATAATTTGCGAATTGGATTAAACAAAGTTTCCTGTAAATAATTTCATTAAGGAGCGCTTCTGTGGACGAGCTATGAAGAGGGCAAAAACAATATATATATATGCATATATGTATAACAATTTTCATATACGGCTATGATAAGAGGGAAGAATAGAAAAGAGAGAAAAAAAGAAGATATTTTATGCACACTTACACAGTCACACTCATTCACATACATACATTTAAACACTCACATCAAGAGGATCCGTCACAGTATCAAGAGAACTATTTATGGGTTGATATTGAAATAAAACAATAGAGCAGAAATAACTAAACGTGTTATAATGTAGTACATTTTATGCGTACGATCCGTAAAAAGAATCAAAAAATCATTTGAAGAAATTGAATTAAAAGATTCGAGTCGATTTATAGTAACCTAACAGTATGACAGTATAATAGTAGAGCCACTCTTTAAACAACTTCAATGAAAACTGTTTCAAAAGCTATCCGAGTGTAGATTATGTTACCCCGCATCCCAACATCCAATGAGGGTTAGGCATTTAGCTCAAACAGTATATGAATAGATTTGCATTCAACTTATTAACTATATATATACATACATATACAATATACATTTATAACTATACATATACATACGTATTACGGTATTCTAATCCAAAAACAAAAAAGAAACGATATATCGTATATATATATATGAACATAAATGCTATGCCCAAAAAAAAAAAAAAAGAAAAACCTATAAATCCAATTATAAGTCTAGCCCACGTATTTCCCATTGAGCTCAAAGTTAAGTAAAAAAAAAAAAAAAAAAATCACTTGATGTCCTTAATTTTAAAGCTAAAGCCTACTAAAATCTAAAATTGTATAATGTTACGCAGTTCCATTTATAGGAGCTACGAACTTAAGCTTTAATTATTATTCTTTTTGTGCGTGTGTTTTGCGAAATTGATAAAAACATTATTTATTATTTAGTTTTTAGCATCAGGATTAATCAGAGAATCATCTATGTTAATTGATCTTACTCTATATAGGTTAAATCAGATTATATTATACTTAGTTCGTAGGACTTAGCATTTAGTTAAATTTTAATTTTTAATTTGTTATCATTGATTGTATTCTGTATCTGATGACGTATCCATAAATGAATGTATCTAATCTGGCAAGTCTTATATGTATAAGCTAAAGGGATACGCAGACGTCTATAACACGCAGCATTGTCATTAATTCTTAAGTAATATTCAGATACTCTATGTTATTTTTATGTGTGAGCCGAGCCCAACAACAGCAACTGAACAGAGAAATTGTGTGCATGCCCCTATATGAGGTGAATGAATTTAAGAGTAAAGCAAACAAGGCAAACAGCAAATTGTATAACAGTATAACACAAAGTGCTGTAGAGAAAAAAAAACCTACAATATTTTTTTGCTAAATCATTTCAAAACCTAAAATAAAATAGTAATTGTTTCAAAAACTAATTCAGCTCTATTTAATGGGGGGAATCGTGTGGAGTTTACCAAAATTCACTTCGATGGGGATTCAGGGATCAAATTCTACATAAATAAAATAAAGTTGGTTTACCTTTATTTAAAAAACTTTATTGCTCAATGAGTTAATCCAGTACCAGAACTACTCGTAATACTTAAACTCGAACAGCCTGTGCCTGGTCCTTTTTCTGAGGGAAAGTCTCCTCGAATTGCTTCAATAGCTTGAACTTTTGTATTTTACCGGAGGTGGTCTTGGGGAATGAATCAACGGGCACCACGTAATGAGGGACCTTGAAGTGCGCCAGCTTGCCCTTGGCGTAGGTGCGCAGGGTGGCTTTGGTGAACGTCTTGGGATCGACGTCCTGTTCGAGTCGCACAAAAGCGCACAGTTCCTCGCCCAGGCGCTCGTCGGGAACACCGATAACCTGAGGAAGATATCAAATTTACTAATCGATTGTTTATTAATGACTAATTGGTACACATACATGAGCTTCGACCACCTGTGGGTGAGTGTTCAAAAAGTCTTCAACCTCTTTAGGGAAAATATTTTCACCGCCTCGTATAACCATGTCCTTGAGACGGCCCACGATACGACCATAGCCATCTTTCTCGAGCACAAACTGATCGCCCGTGTGAAGCCAATTATCGTCTCCGAGTATTTCCTTCGTTTTCGCCTCATCGTCGTGATAGCCCAGCATGGTGAGGTAGCCGCGCACGCACAGTTCACCCGGCTGTCCCAAGGGCACCAGGTGGCCGTGCTCATCGATCACCTTGGCCTCGACGTGGTCTGTGAGATGACCCACGTAGTCGAGCACTCGATTGCCCTCCTCCCCGGGCAGTGATTGGAAGATGACAGCCGTTGACTCGGTCAACCCATAGACACTGTGCATGGCCTCCACTCCAAGCACACTCTTCACATCCAGGATGAGCTGCGGCGAGACGGGGGAACCGCCAGTGATCGCCTTCTTAATCTTGCCTAGCGGCACCTGCAGCTTCCGCTGCGTAGCAACCAGATCAACATACATTGTGGGTGTGCCGTGTATGACAGTGCACTTCTCCTGGCCGATCGCTTTCAGCGAGTCCGCAGGACTGAAGCCGGCAGCAGGAAGAACCATAGTGGCACCCGTGGCCATGGATGCCATGATGGTGATGCCCACGCCAAAGGCATGGAACAATGGCACCTGGACACAGATCCGCTCGCCGGCTAGCTCATTGCGCTTGCCCACGTGTATGCCATTGTTGACGAAATTGTGGTGGGAGAGCACCGCCGCCTTGGGATTGCCGGTGGTGCCGGAGGTAAATTGCACATTGCAAGGACTTTCTGGAAGGATTTGGTGTTGCAATTTGGAAATCTCAGCTTGTTCATCGGCATTGCTCAGTCCTAGCACGTCGTCGAAGCGCAGCGCACCCTTCAGGCTCTGTTGGCTGTTGATGATAACAGCGCGCAGATGTGGAAACTTCTCGCTTTTGATCTTGCCTGGCTCCGAGTCGGCCAGTTCCGGGCAGATGCTGCGCAAGATCTCATAGTAGTTCTGTGATTTGAATGTCTCGGGCGCTATAACAGCTTTGATGTCCACCTTTTTCAGGCAGTACTCCATCTCGGGTGCCTGGTAGGCCGGATTGATGCCCACCGAGATGAGACCTGCACGTGCCGCCCCCATCATGCTCAGATACCATTGGACATAGTTGGGCGCCCAGATGCCCACCGCGTCGCCTTTGTTAAGGCCCAGCTTGCGCAGTGCTGCGGCCAAGCGATCCACCTCGGCTATCAGGCTGCGATACGTGAATCGCTTATCCTCGTGACACGACACGAGTGCCTCCGTGCTGCCAAACTGTGAGGCGGCCAACGCGAGCTGTTGGCCAACACTGCGATAGGCCAGCGGTTCCTTGCCAATGTGATGTATGTAGCTGCTAAAGGCTGGACTCGATGTGGATAACCTGCAATGAAGAGTCGAGAGATATAATAATGACCATACAATCGTATTTAATATCTTCAAATCTCTATTTGTAATATCTCTATCTATAATCTCTATAAATAATTTAAATATATTATATATTCAACAAATCACTTCAACAACCATCGTCTGACCTTTTCCAACCTTCGCATGATATGGCAATAATTTGTTATAGTTAGCAAAAGACTCTACTCTATAGTAGTATATGTTTCTATAACATTTTGATAATACTTTGCGATAAAGTTAGCTGTTTGGGTATTTTATCTTGGTTTATATGTAAAAGTAAATTAGTTAATCATAAAATTGTATAAGCGTTTATGAATGATCTACCAATTACAGCATTTATAGGGTACATTTATGGTACATGCTGAAATGTGAAATCTCGCACTGTTAACATAATGTTTGCAGTGGTTTGTGTCTATGGTGCGGGTTGTGTGTCTTTGATATATAAAAAGCTATAAAAGTTTGAGCCAAAAATAGTTTATGGCAAGTGTTTTATGGCGCTCTGTTTACAGTAACTTCTCTTCAACTATTCTTCTATTGTTTTTGTTTGGCTTAGCTTCGAGAGCGTCGTATATGTATATATTTATGTATGTACATATGTATGCCTTATACTTAGGTACATACATATACAGCAGCATGTTAATAGTTACATGAATTTGCTGCTTATCACGATAATTGCGTATTTGCTTATATCACAATATTTAATATTGAGTAAAAATAAATGGAAATGTATTTTCAGATATCAAGTGCTTTCTAACTGTTCTCAACAGTTAACGAAAAGCTGTCACTGCAACAGGTGCTTCAAAGAGTTTTGCGCAGTTGATAGAATACATATGTACATATGTAGTATATTCGTTAAACATTTAACAATAGCCAATTCTATCAGTTGCTCTGCACAGTTCATTAAAAAGGGAAGACTTTGACATATGCTTGGCATGGAATATTACGTAATTTCTCAGGCAATACAAAGAAGCTGACGTGGAGAGGAACAACCCCAAACTCAAGAATAGAACTAACTGAGTGCATATGTGTTGCAGTTAAGGTGTAATCCTTTGCAACAGCTGACGTCCTGGCGACTTCAATGTCAAGTCAAATATATATGTATATGCATATGTATGTATGTATGTATGTATGTGTGCGGGTTTGTGTCTCCATTATGGCGACGCACTTACCAGCGCAGCGCCTTGTGGCTCAAGCTCTGCCTGAGCACATGCCTGCCGACGATTTGTAGCTTCTTGTTGAGCATATTGTACACTGAACGAAACGATTACACTCAATAAACAATAGGATCACTTTTCATAACTTTTCAAGTGTAAATTTGCGTTAGCAATTTGCGCAGTCTTTTTCGAACTTATATGTAGGTACAATATGACGATAATATTTATTTCGGACAAACACACGTCTACTATTCGCCGCGTACAGCCGCGAACTGGGGAAACGCTTCTTTCAATCAGCACTGCCTTGCCAAACTTTTAGAGAGAATGAGAGAGCTGGGGACAGACAGAGAGAGTGAGTGCGTAGACAGAGAGTGTGAAAGTGTAGAGGGGATGGCAGAGCACAATGAATTTGCTCTAATACAATTAAGTAGTGCAAAGCAAACGTAGTGTTTGAGGGGTATATTCTAGTTGACGAGCCGTAATAGATCATGGGGCGACAGTTGACTATCTTTAAAAGCTATAAAGATTAGACATACAAATCATGTATTATACGCTACCCTTTTATGAATAAATAAAAATATTAAGCATTGAAATAAAACAATGGCAAGCATGCCATGCTATGCATGAAATAATTTCAAATAATTTATAATAAATAAATAATTATAAATTCATGTAAATAAATATATCTATACATACAGTATACAGTTTAATATTCTATTATATTTTTAAATTAAAGTATATTAAAATTGATTTTTTACCAAGCAGTACTTGAATCATATTTATATTTCTACACTTCGCACAGGGTATTTAAACGTCGGCACTTACATAATTTTCCCATCGGCAGCGCTTATTATTACATATTTTCATTACGTTAGTTTTCGCTTGCAGATCAAGGCCAATATTATCGCGTTTTGTTTTGTTCTGCTTCTTATTGACGTTTGTATTTTGTTTCTCGCATTCTACGCTCGACACGTGGCGCGTTCTTTGTTTTATTCGCCATCCGCTCTGATGTTTGTGTTTGTATAGTGTCTTTGCTTTTCAATTCTATATGCCGGCATTTGCGTCTTGTATTTTTTCCTGTTTCTTTTTTGTGCTTTTAAATTGTAAAAGCTTTTGTGATGCTTTTATTTGTGTGTGATGGGAACTGGTTTTGCTTTTAGAGCTTTTGCTCTGCCTTAGCGCTGCGTTAGTTTCTGCATTTCTTTTTATCTAATTTGATTTATGATGTTTGAATTGCTTCGGTTGCGATGTGTTATACATATGTATGTGTGTATGTATGTATTATGTCTATGAATGTGCATATGTACGTATGTTTATACGTAGGCACTCGAATATAATTTGATAATATAGCACAATGTGATGTTAGCAAATTGAATAAAAATTGAGTATTCTATTAAATGATAGCAAATTTAAATCAATTGGCAGGGCGTGTGCATATCTACATATACATATACATGTGGTCATACATATGTACATATATGTATATATGTATGTATATGTACATATTTATGTATGTATATGTTTTCATGTATGCCTGTTATCTATTTACATATGTACATAGGAATGTTTAATCTGAACAAACAATTGCGCTCATAAAATAATAGTGCACCTACATACATATGTAAATATTAGATAACATTGTTAGGGATAAAAGTCATACATATTCTTTAAGCATTTTAAAGGACTATAAGGTTTAACATGCATATGTACATATTTCTGATTCAATTAGATGATTCAAAAAAATTATCTATCATTTGCACTTTAAGATTGAAGAGAGAAAATGAACCAATTTTTAGTACTTCATGCAAATAATAATGCCAATCAAGAAAGATGAAAAGTTTTTTCAACAGTATATACAAATGTTTTTGGTTATACACATATATGAAAGGTGTACACTGCATACAATCCAGTAATAAACTATCTTATAGGCGAATAGCAATACTTAAAAAAAGTTAATTCAAATCTTTAGTTTATATACTTTTGTAGTCATCTTTTTCAAGGTTTATTTACTAATTTAAAGCATTTACTTTACTTACTTTATCTAAATTGTTATTTATTTACTCTGCTTCTACCGCACCACATACATACATATGCATATCTAAATTCATCGTCTAGTGGCGTGTGGCCATTCGCCAATTATCTAAAATATTCCATAGCTTTGCTGATATGCTAATCAAAAATTTAAACTTTTTATACTTCTTATCATATCAGGCTAACACAAATGTTTTATTCTTGGCCTGTGTCTGCTCGCCGTCTGGCTGCTTGGAATATTCCCAAAAAAATATATATATTTAGAATGCTTACAAATACGCTGTGCTAAGAATGAAAAGAGGTATATTGGCTAAGCATAGCTTTTGTTTTCTTTCTCCAATGCTTTTTAACTATTTAATGACAGCTGAAACCTGAAGCATTGAAACTAATTTATATTTCTCCTATATAAGACAATCAAATGGAGGGCTTAAAATAATTTTTTTATCTACTTTGAAGTTTACCTATACAGCAATCAATTCGGATAAAGAAAACAGAGTGTCTTTCAGCTTTTACTTAGTTTGTTCCTAAGCAACTATAGTTGTTCTTGTTCGTGTTTCAAAGCTTGTCAAGCTGGCAATCTAAGAAATTCTTATCAATTCAGTTTATTTTCGGGGGCATTAGCATCACATAATTGCACAAATTTTATTGGTTTCTGTTTCTGGTTGTTGCCGACTTTAACAGCGAAATTCTGTGCTCTACAGACTACTCTCACCACTACCATTGAACACTGACAATTCAGGGAAGTGACCAGGCGAAAAAAAAAAGTTGATTAGGAATATACATGATGAATAGATGAATTAATGCGCCGAGCATGGGACTCATGAGAGTTTTTCCTTATTTGATTTATTTTTGCCCAATAGCATTTCTTTCATGGTAGGATAGTCATCCTTGTGGCCGGGTGCCTTATCAATCTCAGCCTCGTCCAGCTCAAAGAGAACGTCCGAAGTGTGGTGCTTTCGAGGGGTCATCATGCGTATGAAATCACGATAGACTTTCTTGCCCGTCTCGAAGCAATACCCTTTGATTTCGGTGCACTTGCAATCGGATGGTACTAGCGCCACTTCGAACAGCATTGTTGCAAACAGTTCCAGATTCTTCAGGAAATGGTCGCGAGGTAAGCCCTCGTTTACCTGACCGCCCCAGCATGTGGATGGAGCAGAATGGCATGCCCATCACCTGGGCATTGCTCATGCAGTACTTGCGCAGCTCGTTCAGCATGGGCATGCAGGTGCACATGGTATCGGGAATGGCAGCTTCAACCTCGAATGTCGCTCGTACGCTCGCTTGGCGGCCAGATTGAAGGGCGCATGCCGCGCCTCGTTTATGGGCTTCAAGCAGTCCGTTATTCGTAAATAAGCCGGATGTTCGCATTTGAGCTCGTTGTAGACATCGTTCAAATGCTGCTTGACCAAGTAGGTGACGTTCTTGATATCTTGATCGGGCACCAGTTTTACTGAGAACTTGGACACGATGTGGGATGGCGTAAACAGTTCGCGTAATCCTGGGTAGGAGCGGTGTTCCACCTTGTGTATGGTCAGGCATGGCATGCACCAACGGTGCTTGAGGAACAGCGCTTGCGATTCCTCGTGGAGCAGACGCTTGATGTTGTAGTGGTCCTTGTATTCCATGATGCCAATCTCAGCCTTGGAAAGTATGTCCCAATCGCGATGTGTTATGGGCAGCACATGACGGTCCAGATCTTTCACCAATTTACTGTTCGGATCGGTGAGCGTGTTCATCAACAGGCACATCTCTGCAAAGGGCTGTCGAGATGGTTTCTTTGAGCTTTCGGTTTCGGCCGGTTCGGATTCCTCTGCGCATTGCTTATCCTCTTTCACCTCCAGCTCAAAGCAAATATAGCCGCTGTGGCTGGTGGTGAGCAGCGGTGTTTTCGATGTTATCCACAGATTGGTGGTAGTTATCAACAGATCCACGCCCTTGAAGAACATTTTACGATCGTCAATCACTTTTCGCAGTACCATGTTGTAGCCCTCGTCGAATGTATCGATAATGAACCTTAGGTTGACCGGCAGATCTTGCATTGTGTCGATCCAGGCTTGAACTGCATATATCCAACAGAGCACCGGACCCTTAGTGGAAGTCAATCCATTACCATATAAATAGTCATTCGCTTGGGTCAGTTGATAAGGATAATGGGACCACTCGAGCTTGTTCACGTCCCGCACATTTACACGACCATAAACAAGCACCACATTCTTGACGGGTGTAGAGAAATAATTGGCAAAGATCACATAATGCGGTGTCTTCATATTGCCATGCGGCTTCACTGTCACCACCTCCACGTCGAATTCGAGCTCAGTTAGCCGTTGAGACAACCGATCGATGAGCTGTTTAGTCTCATTTACGAACATCCGATTGCCCAATATACTCTTAATCGCCAGCATTTCATTCGTAAAGACCAAATTGTCATCTAGTTTGTCACGCAAGGCCGTAATCACATTATTATAATCACTTTCCGACACTGTTATCCGTTCATTTGGGGGATAGTCTCGGATGCAATAATCGCGCAAGCAATCGCAACGATCATTCTTGTCCCGATCAAGAAATACGCCACAGCAATTCTGTTCGCCCCAACAAATCATTCTTTCTTTATTCTACTTCTAAAACAATTTTCCCAAATTCCCCAAAATATCTAGAAATTTTGATTTTTAACTAGATGAAATCGAAAACAAATTTAAAATCTTTCAAGTTACGGGGTCACTGGGATTGATAGAGTAAATTGTAAATTTAATCTATATTCATAAAATTCATTAGATAAATGATAACTAAAATGAGTTTTTTTTTTTTTTTTAGTATAATTAGCTCAATGCCTGTTTTACATTTACTCGAGACATTTCCACGCATTAACATAGATCTAAATAAATATAAATCAAGCATTGAGTAAATAGTACTCTGATTTAACCTTCAATTGATTGATTGGTTCGACGTCTCTTTGCAGCATGCTTCTTGCAGCGAAAGGGCAATAGCAAATATTTCTTCAAAGTATATGTGGTGGATCTGGCCCTGGAACGTGGGACACTAGATTCAGCTCGCTTTTTCCGCTTGAAAAAGCACCATTTCGTCTCATCGTGAGAGTCCAGCAAATCAGCATTACGCTCGACATCCAAAATCTCCTGAACACCACGCAGATTGCAATATTGATAGAGGAGATTGCACTTGCATTTGGGGCGCAGAAACGACAGCTCAGCGAACAGCGTCGAACAGGTTTTGGTGTGGAGCGTGACGCTCAAACTCTCAATGTTCTCATTCTCATTGTGATCCTTATCTATGCGCATCGAGAAGGGCAGCAAGATGATCGGCTTGTTGATCAGTTTATGCATTACATTGGCAATGGGCAGACAGATGGGTAGGGCTGGGGTAGCAATTGAGTCTTTTTCGTAGACAGTTTCCAAGACGCGACGGATGACTCTCATTAGTTTCGAGTCCGGGGTCCAAGCAATTGGATCTGTGCCATCCAGTAAATGAATATTGACCAGGGTGCTCACATTCAGCTCGTTTTGCATGAAGCGCATATGATCTTTAACGAGGTTGAACACGCGCTGTACCTCCTGATCGGGCACCAGTTTAATGGAGAACTTTCCCATCACTTTCATTGGTAAAATATGGCGACATGCCGGATGACTGTCCGCACCGACGACTCCGTGCATTGTCAGTGTTGGCTTGCACCAGCGATTCTGCAGAAACTCGACCTTGTTGTCCTCAAATCGAAGCCGGCGCACAAACAGATCTTCCCGATATTCGTAGGTCCGAAATTCGGCTGATTCCAGCAGATGCCATTCGATTGTGCTTATGCGCTTTATATTGGTTTCTATGCCGGGTATTCGAATCTCATGCTCATCGTTGACCAGTGCGTTCATTAGATGGCACAGATCAATCATTGGCTCATAGACGAGGCCACCGGCCAGACCGCTCTCCAGATTCTTGTTGGCTCCGCGCAGCTCCACACCGAAATGGGCCCAGCCCGTGAGGCCGCAGGCGATGACGGGCTGTATAGGGTTCACCCACGCATTGACATCAAATACCATGAAATCCACGTCCAAAAAGAAATCACTTCTCGCTTTGATATGATCCTGCAGACCAGTGCTGCCCACCTCGTGCAGCATGTCCACAACGAATTTGATATTGATGGGCAGATCGCCATGGATCTTGAGCCAACATTCGATGGCATGCAACCAGCCCACAATCATGCCTTTGCCGGACGTCACACCCCGGCCATAGAATATATTATCTCTAAAGATCAACTTGAATGGATCGCTGATCCAGGCATCGGCCTTCACTGGCAACACATCCAAATGACAATAGATCAACAGCGTGTTCTTGCTGGGCGAGGAGAAATATCTGGCGAAGAGCACCTTTTGATTCGGATCCACAAAACAATTGGCCGGATCTTTCTGAATGGGAAACTCATAGGTCTTAAACTTCAGTTCTGTCAACCGATTCGCTATCCAATCAAGAGCCTTACAGCTCTCCAACAGTTTTTCCGGCTGCACCGAAATCGACTGGAATGCAACCAGATGCTCAAGATCGGTGATCATATCATCGATGCTCTGATCGATCTCTTTCAGCACTTCACGCTTGTTCCTAACGATACGATCTCGTTCCAGCTGATACGCTGGAGTCGGAGTGCGCAACTGGCATGCCTCACAGTTGCATTTGCTTGGCGGCGTAAATGGCAAATCATCATCAATGGATCGGACAGAGCTGCGTCGCGTTCTGCGGGACGAAGCCGACCGTATTGATTCCCTGATACTGCGATTGTGAGAACGTTCAAAAATGTTCATTATTTTGCTTTACTTATACAAATTTTGATAACTAAGTCAAATTTTAGAGCTATATAAAATTTTGCTTTCTGTAATTGTGTAAAGGATGAATATTTTTCTTGCCCGACATTATATTCGATTCTGAATTGAGAGGAGTCTGGGCTGTCGCACTTGACGAAGACTGAGGGATAGAGAGAGAGAGAGAGAGAGAGAGAGACTTCGTTTAACTGCGATTTTCGCGCCAAAAACTATGTGAGGCATTCGTGGAATCAACAATTGTAAACAAACGCCTGCGCCGCAGAGCGCCCCACAGACGGTTGCACTGAGCGGCTTCGTCATGTTGCCAAGGTGCGCAACAATGGGGCTAGCCACGTAAAGTGGCAAAAGGAATTTCGACTGGCAAATCAGAAACTCGCAGAAGCTCGTGGCAGACGGTTGTTGGTTCATTTTGCACTCGCAGTCAAACACTTGGCCAGCAAAGACGGCCAAGACGGCAACGGCAACGGCAACGGCAACCACGACGGCGACGGCGACGGTGCTAAAGTGAGACGCACACGCAACCAAAAAAGGAGCCATAAAAATAAGGCTAAACATATAAAATTGTGTAGTAAAAGTGAAGAAAGCGAAGAAAGCAGCCCAAAAAGAAACCCAAAGCAATAATAATAGTAAAGCGGATGTGTTTTTGGTTCTTGTTGTTGTTGTTGTTGTAGAGGAAACATACGAAAAGTGGGCGCCGTGCAAAAGCAACCAGAGTCGTGTCTGTGTGTGTGTGTGTGTGTGTGTTGCCAATGAAAATGCAAATTGTTGGCAACAAATATTGGTAAAACAACAAATAATACAATTGTGCAATGCCAGTGCAGGCCACAAACTATGCAACGTACACGCTAGAGCGAGACAGCGAACAGCATAAACAATTCCTGCAGTAAGCAACACAATAATAAGCTGCAGACTGCAGTCTCGCCTTCTTTGTGCCTGGTTGTGTAATGGCCAGTGGTCGAGACGCAGAGCTTTGAGCGTCTGAGTTAAGTGGAATGTCGCAGCCTCGAGGCGGACGTGGTGCCCGCGGCGGCGGCGGTGCTGGTGGCGCCGGCGTTGGCCGGAAAACGCCATCCTCATTGACGGGGCCACCGGACGATTCGGCGAATACCAGCGAACGTGCAACGCCCGCCAGCAAGGCCGATTCGGATCCGAAAGATGACAGCTCCAGCAATGGTGACAAAAAGGATTCTGATCTGTTCTCGGCGCCCAAGCCGCCCAGTGCGGGCGCCTCGATACGGGACACGGCCAACAAGGTGCTCGGACTGGCTATGAAGAGCGAGTGGACGCCCATCGAAGCGGAGCTCAAGAAACTGGAGAAATATGTGGCCAATGTGGGCGAAGATGGTAATCACATACCACTAGCCGGAGTGCACGATATGGTAAGACAATAAGAGACAGACTGAGTGTGTGAGAGAGAGAGAGAGAGAGAGAAAGAGAGACGTAGTGAGTGGGTACAGGACTTTGTAAAATCAATTTTGGAGCCCATCGAAAGTCGACGTCGCCCTTATCAACGTCCCCAACTGCGGCTCGACGGCGGGATTTCAGTTGTTGTTGGTTGTTTACCAGCCAAAATAACGACACAGTAGCTAAATGTAAATGTGTGTGTGTGTGTGTGTGTGTGTGTGTGTGTGTGTGTGTGTGTGTTGGTGTGTTGCTGTGTTGCTGTGTGTTATTTGATAGCGCGGCCCCAAATGTTTGGCTGCCAAGGCAATGGCGGGCAGGCAGGCTACGTCCTGCCACAAGTTGCGCTGACTACCCCCGAATAAACTCATAAAGCATCGAAATTGAAGCGCTTCGATTTCAATTTACCATAAAAATATCAAACGCAAAAGTCGTTGACATAAAATTAACGTTGCAAGCCTTAAGGCGAACAGCACCCCAGCCAATGAAACCAACCAAATCAAACTGACAATAAAATGCAAGCCGCAGGAGACAGTAGGCAAGAGACAGCAGGCAGGAGGCTAGAGAAAATAATAGAAGTCTGAATGCAAATGCCCGATTGGAATGTAGACAGAAATAATGGGAAGCAACAACAACGAGCCAAACGGGAGTACAGCCAAAGGGTTGCCTCTCCATGTAAATTATTTCACTGTGCGAAAGGCATCATTAACATATATAGGAACTTAGGTTAGACAAACAGCCAATGATACCCTGTAGATATGCAAATTATATATACATATATATAAATATGTAGGTTTGTGCGGCCAGCAGGCTAACTTTGCTCTAGTTCGAGCTATAAATTCATGTTTTTAGGGATCGGAATAATTGGTCGTTTTCCAATTATTAAAATTATTCTATTTGATAAATTTAAACTTGCCCAAAAAGAAAATTTCTTCTATAGATGTAAATAATGTAAATATATAAATATATGCATAAATAAATAAATAGAGGGTATGTTTCAGTCGTTCAGTCTTTATTCTTTTGTTTTGTTCCAATTTAGTTTATTTGGCAACTATTTTTGGTGTATTTTTGGCTGCCAGACAGGACTAGGAAATTGTTATTATTTTGGACTTGATTTGGTTTTAATTATGAAAATTACGCAAAAAAAGAAAACAAAAAGCAAATGAGGTGAAAATTAGGTCTTATCAGAGATGGCATGGGAGTGTAACAAGCAAAAACTAGCAATGAATACATAAATAGATATACATAAATATATGTATATATAAATGATGATGACATTGTGAATTATACTACAAGTTTAAGTGTTCTGCAAACATGATAAGAGATTTGAATGTCCTAGCATGAAACATGAAAATATTCTTGTAGAAGTTTGTTGAATTTGCTAAATTATGGAATGTTGAGTTATAATAAAGTATATGCATAGTTATATATAGTAAAATAAAATATTTGTATATAGAATAGTATATAAATATATATGTAAGCTTACAGAGCTTGGCATAATATGTATAAATGCCGGGTCCCTCCTTCTATATAGATAGACTATACCTCTATATATCTAAATGGCTTTTCATCTCACTATCTATAGCAGCTAAGGATTAAAATGTAATCAAGTTTTATTGATTATATCAATAAATATATATTATTATTTAGAATATCAATATTTATCGCAGCTTTAGAGCTAGAGCAGAATTTCTAATAAGTATAAATCCTTAGAATTAGAAAAATTGATATTGTCACGCATTCACATTATCACAAGGAACTAAAAGCTGAAAGTGTTAAATTAAATTTTAAATCAACTTGAACTTGTATAGAAAAAAAGTTAAGTCCTAATTAAACCATTTCGTAACACAATAAAATTTTATAAATATTAAGTACTACAAATTTTCATATTTTTAAAATTTATTCCGGACATTTATTTATGCATTTGCACTGCTATCTTTGTTAATTTCTTTTCTTTTTTTTGTGGTTTCAGAATACCGGCATGACTCCGTTGATGTATGCCACAAAGGATAACAGGACGGCTATAATGGATCGCATGATTGAGCTGGGCGCCGACGTTGGAGCACGGAATAACGTGAGTATCAAGTGTTGAGTATTTAAGCTCGAGCACTCGTCTTAAATTACCAAGATATGGCCATTCAGAAGCGACTGCGAAAGAAAATCGGCAAAAAAAAAGAGAAAAGAAAGCAAAACAGCCGCTGCTGGAATTGTGTCAAATCGATAAAAACCGCATAATTAAATCTCATGCGGGGGCGTAACTGTCAGAGGGGTTGCTTATGTAGTGAGGATAGAGAAGGACTAGGGGCTGCGGTCCACGCACCTGCCGCACACGCATTGCCGGCCAAAGCGCCGGCGGGACGCTCAACTGCCACTTAAGCACATAAGCGTCGCTGTGGGTCAACCAAACTGAGCTTGGCCAACAATTGTTCCCAGCTCAGGCAGCACGCACAGGCGCCTTGGAATGTGGTCTCACGTGGGACATCAGCACAGCGGGGGCAGGACGCCATGGCGACAATTCATATTCTCCGATTTCTTTTTTACTGATTCTATGCTGCATACCTTGGGGCGCCACCATAAAAAAAATTGCAAATTTATATTTGGCATGAAATGATTGAGTGGAAAATAAAGAAGCAGCGTGACTATAGAATATGATAAGAATCTTTGATGAAGAGAGCGTTTAGAGTAGATATATAATCAATCTTAACAGTGCTAGTTTTATAGTGTTGTACAGCTGATAGGAAAATCTAACGTTTTCAAAGGTTTCCCGGTATAATGACACAAATTTATTTCCAATCGTTAAAGAAATTAATTTAGAGAAATTTCTTATTTCGAATTGGCATACGGCAATTAAAAAATGCTTACCAGTGTTGTAAAACACGCTGTTCTTTGAGTAAATGAATGATAACCAAATCATCTTTAATCAAAGATCAAAGAGGTATTCCTCATCATCAATCCATAACATACAATCTTCTTTAGAAAATGTAATCAATTATTTCAGTGTTGTAAAACACTTAAAACAAATACTAAAACTTTGCCAACTCAGGCTAAAGTCTTCTCCCATTTCTTATCTCCAGCAATAGACCCGAATTGAGCTCCATAACTAAATATGAAATGTGAACAATTTCTGATTATTTGACATTTGTACAATTTAACTGGCCAATTGGGCATTGGGCATTGGACATTGGGTATTGGATTTTTGGCATTTGGCATTATGTTTGCATGCCGCAATTACTTACATATTTGGCCCGCGCATTTCATTTGGCCAATTGCTCACGGGGCACACACGTACCAGATTTTCGCCGCACAGCCGATAAAAATCCTTGACCTAATTACAAAATAATTGTTGGCAAACCAAAGTCACCGAATTAAATTACCAAAACAAACATAGAAAATTCGGATTTTGCTGCAGACTCACATGAAAAACCCGCTTTGAAGAAATTTTCCCAGCTCTGCTTGTTGGGCTGGTGTGAAATGTTAAAGGTTAATTGCAGCTTTCTGAATAATAATCATACAACTGTGACTGAAATTGTTCAAATAATATACGACTATATACTATATTTTTTCTAATATATGCAAAATTCTGTTTGTACATGTAAAACTTGCGAAATATAAATAAAATCTTATGGCATAGCGAGCAAGGATTATTTCTTGCTTTTTATATATAAATATATATTCTCCGTAAAAGTCATACTCATTTTCTTTCGCTCGTTTAGCTTTTCGGTTCAGCGCTTTGCGTTGAACTATTCATGGTATGCTCTTTTCCCGAACATCGTTTAGAGAGTGAAACGAATGACGCTCGCATAATGAGGCTCAGTATGTGAGTAAATAACCCATACTGTTTTCACACAAGTGTGCTATTGATGTATTTGGCATAGACAACTCTCGCATTCATAGCAATACATAGACAGTAGACTTTTCGCTAAGTTTCTGTCTGATCGTAAAAGAACTCTTCGAAGAACCGACGCAATCGGTTACTCTCTGAGTTATTTTGCAAAGTGTGAGTGAAAAACACTTATTTGCAGACATTGAGAAATGGTCAACAGATATTTGCGAGCTCTTATATGATTTACTCGAATCATAATATCGTAATCATAATCGAATACTTGCATATTTGTTTATTTCATTTGGTGAAATATCTAAATCTCCCGACAGCTAATCATTCAACATTTTCTCCGAATATCTAAATACAGAGTGCTCGAGCTCCTTATCTGTTTTTACTGTTCATATTGATTTATTTTCATTGATTTAAATTCATTGCAAAATTAAAGAAAATTCCATAATTTACATACTCGTATTTCGTGGAAGCCCTGCTCATTCCAAAGGAATTAATACAAAAGCCTAGCCACAATTTGATTAACAAAAGCTAGTGTGACTTTTGCTTGTCGCACACGTAATAACGATGTTATCTCAAAGTTCCATAGCCAGATCTCAGCGGTTTATGACTAGTTAAATGTCAGGTAACGCGTAATTAAATGTAATATACATACCACACAGCAAAGATGCGTCATCTTTCGCTTTAAAACAGAAATCTGAATGAGTTCATGCAAGAAGGTTTTATAACTGAAATATAGAAAAGGTGAGGCTACTTTTAATTAGAGCTGCTATTTTGCTAATGAATTAAAATGAGAATGCAAAAATAAATTATGAAAACAAAAAACAGAAAACACATCACACTTCACGTGTGATGAAGCGTGTTTTGCATTATGCCATTTAATGGCTTATCTGAAAGTCGGACAACTCTAAAGTAATTCGCAGTCAACACGACACTTGGCACATGTATGGGGCACGGCCAATGAAGCGAAGTAAAGTGAAGTAAAATGATGTAATGAGCAGAGCTAATTAACATTTTGAGGTTGTCAAATGAGGGTGTTTAGGGGGTGAGAGGGGGTGGAGGCAGAGCAGAGTACTCGGACTCGTGTCATTGTGGCTGCAGCTAAATGAAGCCGAGGCTAAAGCAGGAGGCGTTGCCAACTTCATTTGTTGCAACTTAAAAGCCAATTAATCAAGTGGCCAGGCTTTTTTTAATACGCCCATTTGGCAGCTGCCCCAAAATGGCCCGCCTCTTGGTTTCATAGCAGGCAGCTTTGTGACGCTGACCTTTTAGCCAAGACAAATGGCCAAAAAAGCAATGAATTGAAATAAAGGAGCGTTGAGGCCATGCCATCACTCACACACACACACACATACTCACATATATTTATGCAATTTTAATTAAAACAGACTTGGGGGCACTTGGTATTTATTTGCTTGTAGCATTTCGTGGTATTTAAGCCACATGCGCGATGACAGCGTGCAATTTTTACATTAAGCCATTAACTGGCCTCAGACTCAATTTGTCAAATGTTGTGCGTGAGCACACGCACAGTTGAGTGTGTGTGTGTGTGTGAGTGTGTGGCACTCGTATTAAGTCTAACTTAATTAATTTAATTAAATACTAGTGAGCCCCCAAAATAAAAAAAAATAAAAATGGGCAAAGTCAACTGAGCTGACATCAGCCAACAATATAATTTAGACATTTTTTCATTTTATAATTTCATTTTTTTAAGTGTCTTCTGCGACAGGGTGTGCGTGTGTGTGTGAGTGTGTGTAAATGACTTCATATTGAGCTTAAGACATTGTAGCATACTTTGTTGCTCGCCGCAAGGTTTGCAAACAAACCGAAACTGGGTCATCTTACTAGCATACACCTTTGCCACCTCTCTTCCTTTGCCAACCCTCTGCCACAACGCGCGCTCTAAGAGCTTCCCAAAGCGGGCCGCAAAAATGTGCTGGAAAATTTGCGCTTCCGTTTTTGTTGTATTTCCGGTTTTTGCTTTCGTTCCGCCACGGCACAATAAAAACAATAACAACCCACACACACACACGTGCATTCTTTACTCAACTCGACTTATTTGAAGTTGAAAAACTATGCAAAACAGGCGCGTGAAATATTATCTGTCTGGCGTTTACTTTTGCTGGCCACTCTTTGTAAGTCAACCCGACTTTACGAGCTCTGCACACTCCAAGCCACACAAGCTTGACTAAAACTGGGCTGTACCGAATGTCTTTCAACCGGGACATGTGTCAAAGACTTCGACTTGCGGTTTTTCGCCTATGTCCGCCCTGCGTTCTATGTAAATTAGCGAAGGCAACGAACGGCAATAGGTGTTAAAACTGAGAGCTTGCATATAGAGACAACTTGACATGAATTACGTATACGCCCAGTAGATAAGAGAATGCCAAAAAAAAAAAAGAGATATGACGTAGGCTACATTACTAACTTATTTTTGAATCATCAGAAAAAAGAAATTGCGTAAATTATTTTAGCATATTATTAAAACAAAATTTAAATAATAAAATTTTAAATATATACATTTTTATAGAATAATAAATTCCAATAATAATTTTAATGATACTTCTTTTGGCATTTCGATCCATTCCTCTATGCCTAATTCTTCACGTTCAATTCAACTTGTTAATCCTAAAATATTTTCTGACCTGTGATAAATTTCGATGTGAGTTCTGCTCAGATATTTATATAAACTCAATTTGCATATATTCAGTATTAAATAAAACTTGAGCTAAAGAAAACAAATTTAGCTTAAATCTACGATTATATAACTGCTCCACATTGCGCACCCCATGACAGCGCATTAGAGCGACTAATGCATATAACAAGGAGCCTATAAAAAGCTCGACTCACTTCCGTTTACTGGGCGCACCGAACAGAAATAAAAGCATAAGTAAAAGAAATGTCCACGGGTCAAGTTATAAATTAAGTAAATCCGCCTATGGGCCATGCGGCGTATGTGTAACATATTGCGTTATGGCTTATTACATAAGACGCTATATGGTAATGTGGCGACTGGGGCGACTGGTGCCCCACCTCTTCGTTTGACCCGACCCTGAGTCACTGGGAACGTGTCGCCAAATGGCTAAGGCAATCACAATTTGGGCTACGTCGTTATCTTTAAATAATTTTCATTGCTGGGTCATGAGGTAAGGCGGAATTTGGGTTTTTGGTTTTGGCTCTGATGCAGTTGTTGCATGTGTGGCACAGACCTAACGACCATTAAGAAATGGCCAAAAGCGAAAGTCCACATGCAAAGATTGTGTTGCAAGGTGAGCCAACAACAGCAACAAGAACAAGAACAGGAACCGCAAAAACAAAAGCCAAGCCGCACCTCTTGGCCAGGCCATGCTAAGTGCCAGAAATGCATGGACGGAGGGGGAGGGGGCAGGTATTGGCTAAGCAGCTAGCTAACAGATTAGGGGTAGGTTTTGGGAATCGACTGACTTTGACCCATTCACACAACTGCTGCTGCTGACCTGTGCTACTTTAGACACTCGAATGATTTTTAGCAATTGATTTAAGGTTTCACCCACTCTCTCTCTACCTCCCTTGCAGGATAATTACAATGTGCTGCACATTGCGGCGATGTATTCGCGTGAGGATGTCGTGAAGCTGTTGTTGAACAAACGAGGCGTGGATCCCTTCTCTACAGGTGGCGTAAGTATACCCAAAATATATCTATATCTATATCTATATCTATCGAGATCTATATCTATAGCTAGAGCTAGAGCGAGAGCTAGATCGAGAGCTATAGCTAGATCTATATCTATATCTATATCTATATCTATATCTATATCTATATCTATATCTATCTATATCTATATCTATATCTATATCTATATCTATATCTATATCTATATCTATATCTATATCTATATCTATATCTATATCTATATCTATATCTATATCTATATCTATATCTATATCTATATCTATATCTATATCTATATCTACGGCTATATATAGTTAGTTGATTTCTTATAATAATACGCAATTATTAAGAGCTCCATTAAGTTTCCTTCTTTTCCTCACTTTTCTACCATTTTAAAATCCATTAAACGCATTTTCTTATATGTGCAAAGGTCAGCAACTGAGATTTTGCTGCATGTTGCATGTGATTTTGCACGTTAGGGGCTAAGGGGCCAATTAGTGGCGACAAGGTTAAGACTTTGGCTAATGTCGAGCTACAGGGACCCTAATTTAAAAGTCAGCTAACAGCCAATAGCCAGAGCCAGTCGCTCTTAGGTAAACAAACTGCGGTTACCAAGCACCAGCTAATTTCTATGCCAAGTAGAGCCCAGTCAATGGGGTATATGATTTCTGTGGGAATATGGTTAATATGATAAATTAGATGGATAGAAAGGGATCTTGAGCAATGTCCAGAGTGCGTTTTAGGTATTCTCTTGGAATTCTGTAATAAATATATTAATCATTATTCAAAGACAACCTTTCTGAAGGGTATTTGCTAGTCTGCCACTTCAGAGTTAACCATATTTTTTTCAACAGTTTAATTTCGTTTTTTGCCGCAATGAGTGAATGATGGGGCGTGGCAAGGCGCCTTATAGGCCAAATTACTGATGTTTATCAGTAGAGCGCTTAGAAAGAGAGGCAAGGCAGTCAGCAGAGCCAGATAGCAATAGCGTACACGTACTAATACACTCTCTCTCCCACACACACACACACACTATTCCACACACATGCAAAGCAGATGTTAAATTTTGTTTTAGCAACAGCCAACTACAGCTTGAAGTGGGTGCCACTCGTGTGCGTGGCTAATGCCAACTCCAACACTTGCCCCCCTCCCTTCCCGCTACGGCGCTACATTGTGTTGGAGCTGTCAGTGTCAGAGCAGAGCAGGAAGTTTATAAAGCGCTGTTGCGCTGTCAATCTGTGATATGAGACGGTGCTAACAAAAAAGAGAAATGAATAAAAAATACAGTCAAGTGACACGAAATGTGCTTATAAACCAAAAAACTTAGCGCTCCTCTATTCAGTTGCAATTGGGATTTTGAAGTGAATAGTTTTTTTTCGGGTTTTCTTGCTTGGGATACTTTCGGGGGCGTTGGCATAAAATATCTATTGCCTACTTCTAGGCGACACATAAAACAGATCATTAAAAGTGCTGCCCAGGTGCGTGCCAGTCACTAGGAGTGTGTGCACACACTCTACATTTCCACATCAATTCCGATATTTATTGCGACCATTAGAATATTAACTACTCTTGCATTAATTTCTCTTTGCAGTCGCGCTCACAAACTGCGGTGCATTTGGTGTCCAGTCGTCAAACGGGCACAGCCACAAATATCCTTCGGGCCCTATTAGCAGCTGCTGGCAAGGATATACGCGTGAAAGCAGACGGCGTAAGTATGTGTGTGAGTGTGTGTGTATGTCTGTGTTTGTGTTTGCCAAGAGCCACAAGTGTTGTGTGCAGAGCTTCTAACTGGCCAAGTTATGAGCTGCTGGCAGTCGACATTATGTGAAGTACACTCAAAACCAGCCAGGTGCCAGGCGGTGCCAACGTAAACAAAAGTTTAATAAAAAAATAAAAGAAAAATAAATAAATAAAAACAAAAACAAATCGAAAAGAACAACAACCATTGAGAAGCAAACAAATTGCGAAAAATCAATATGCAAAATATGCCCAAAGCAAAAGCAAATGCAGTGCGGAACGGAAAAAAATGAACTATGAATCAAAGTAAAGTACAGAAAAGCAACAAAAACCCCAAAAGCATAATGACAACACTTTAAATACCCTATACATAGTAGATGTTGTTTTGTCTGGGTATATTCAATTCGCGCAAGAGTATGCACAGAGCAGAGCACAGAAGATGTAGAATTCATTCTAAGAAATTATAAGCTTGCTTACATAAGGTCTTACTCAGAGAAGTAATTGCAATAATAATAAATAATAATACAAAATTCTAATTAATTAGATTGCATCTCAATATTTTCTCCGATCTTTAAAAATTTCTATACAACATTTTTCTGAGTAACCCAAAAAATGTTTCTTATATTATATTTCTTATGTTATATGAATGTATAATGAAGAAAATATAGAAGTGTATAAGAAAGAACGCTATAAAGAAAGTACACTATACCAATTCTTAAGTTCTATAGGGTATCCCCAACTCTTGCATACTCTCTGCTATCACTCCCCCACTTGTGCAACGATTAACCTGCATTGAATTGTCTTAAGAGCCGAAAACTAGCTAACTGAACCCGCAGGGCATCAGCTTAAATGCGGAACTATTTGTCGCATCACGTGCATTAGTGCAAATTTAGTCCGATATTTGGGCAACGCACGCGACGTGACTAGTGCATAAATTTACTTAGACCACCCCACTTCCATTGTAGCGCTGAGTCGCGTCGATTGATAGTCTAGACAATAGACTTTTGCGATTCGGCAACTTGATTTAAATCAATTAGAGCCATGCCCAGTCAGCCTCTACGCTCGCTCGCTCTCTCGCTCGCCCACAGTTAATGGCGCTGTCAGACGAAATTAGCTGGATAAAGTATTTAGGTAGGTTTGCTGGCTGATAGCTTCTTACCACTTCCCAGTTTTCCATTTCCCATTTTCCATTTCGATTTCGATACGAGCCTCCTCCACAAATAGTTGAATAGTTATTCAGCTCCAATAGCAATGACATCGGCACGCACATTTGCCGCGTCTACAGCGGGCCTACACTTTCTATATAGCAGATATATGTATATGTATATACATATATAGAGAGAGACTATATACTTCATCGATGAGGGCGCTCAACTCGTTGCCAACAACAAACACATAATGAAAGAGGTGGGCGGGTGCAGCTCCGAAAAGAACTAAAAAAGGGGGTCACAGGTTGCTCTACAACTTGATTTACTTGCCAGCTGAGCCAAGTGAGCACGGTAGGGTCGGGTGGGCTGGGGTCGGTTCCTGAGTAGGAGGTGTTGAGCGGGACTTTTTCATGCGCCTTTGCCAGTTCAAAGTTCGCGCGAAAAGTTGCGAACTTGGCTAAAAATAGGCAAAAACATGCAGCCGTTAACACTTGAGGCATGAATTGGCTAATTGGTTATTTATGTTGTGCGAGAGTGTGAGTGAGTATGTGTGTGTGTGTGTATGCGAGGTGTGTATTGTAGCCCTAATTATGTTACCAATTTCAGTTATATGAGTATCTATCTATCTTTATAGCGTGGCAAAATCCCATTGCTGCTGGCTGTGGAGTCGGGCAACCAGTCCATGTGCAGAGAACTTCTAGCCGCACAAACGGCAGAGCAACTAAAGGTGAGTAGCTATTTGTTATTGCTTAAATATATAGCAAAGATAAAAGAACTGAATTAGCGGAGAATATGTTCGCTATAAATATATTTGCAATATATGGAATTGGCGAATGAGATAAGAAGACAGAGCAGCTGCAACGCATGCGAGTAGAATGAAGTCTAATAAATATAAATCAATATTCAATAGCAGGAAAATATCTGTTTTATAAGCAGACAGAGGATATAGAAGAATAGTAGAGTATAAATAACGTTTTTCTATATTTACTTGTAAAAATAGAAATTGGCAATTGAAGGACGAAATGCTTAGGCAGTGCGTGCGTAGAACATTTTGTGAATATTTAAGTGCAAAGATTTTCGGTTGGCATTGAAAGCGAATTAAGCGAGTAATATAAAGGACACATATGTAGGTCTACCTTACAAGTCTGTATTTGAGTAAAATATCAGTTTGTCTAATATAATATTGAATGATACCTCAGTTTTGCTTTCTCTCTTGTTCTATATTTATATAATATACATGCAAATATTATATATAATATATTACAATTTGTATATATTTAGCTCGCAAACTATTTCAACTGCTAATGATATTTCAACACATGACAGCTCACACATATTCACGAGCTAACCCATATTTCAAACTTTGGACACATGCATATTGCATATATTAAATTTTGCGAGATTTGCTTATCAAGTTTCTAGACTTTTTTTTTTTTAGATTTTATGCAAATATTCTTTGCAGGGTCACAAATCACATTTATTATCAAAATGCAGAAATCAAACAAGTTTGAACTGTCAAAAGTTGACCAAGTTATAAGAGAAATGCAAATGCTTAAGCGATATGGCAACGCTACGCACAAGTGAAGTGCGGCAACAGCGCGCGCAATGTGAATAGAGAGAGGGGGAAATGGAATGGCGTTAAAAAGTGCAACAGTGCAAATTGTGACATTGGCGCAAAGTTTTAGTGCTGTTTTCAATTTGCACGGCAGACACACACACATATTCACGTTTATACAGGTGTAGAGTCAAGAGCAGTGCGTGCTGATGAAATTAACCAAAAAAGGGGTTAAAGTTAAAGTTCGAGTTAGTTGACTTTGGGCCGAAAGCGCTTGGCACGCAATCAGCCGGCTAACAAAGTGGGTCAAAAGTGTTGCGAAAACGCAGTTAAAACATATTGAACAGGCCTACAGGCAGAGAGCGACATGTAGAGTGTGTGTAGTCCAAGGAGTTAACCTTGTTACGGGCCTAACTCGATTTGCATATTCAAAAATAAACCAAAAAGGCGATGGCAATCGCGACTGCCTGATTTGAAGTTGCAATTTCTTAAGCTTGAAGAGGATTTGTTTTCTTTCGGTTTTTAGGCAACGACGGCCAATGGAGACACGGCCTTGCATTTGGCCGCCAGACGGCGGGACGTCGATATGGTCCGCATTCTGGTTGACTACGGCACCAATGTGGACACCCAGAACGGGGAAGGGCAAACGCCGCTGCACATTGCCGCCGCCGAAGGTGACGAGGCGTTACTCAAGTACTTTTACGGCGTGCGTGCATCCGCCTCCATTGCGGACAATCAAGGTGAGTCAACAACACGTAAAACCCTATTTACTATTAGTGAGGATTTTTTTTTGTTTTCTCTTTCTGTTCCATGCAGACCGCACACCCATGCATTTGGCCGCCGAGAATGGACACGCACATGTTATCGAGATCCTGGCGGACAAATTCAAGGCGAGCATCTTCGAGCGCACCAAGGATGGCAGCACACTGATGCATATCGCATCACTCAATGGCCATGCTGAGTGCGCCACGATGCTCTTCAAGAAGGGCGTCTATCTCCACATGCCCAACAAGGATGGCGCCCGTAGCATACACACTGCCGCCGCCTACGGACATACTGGGATCATCAATACCCTGCTACAGAAAGGCGAGAAAGTGGATGTCACCACCAATGTGAGTAGACAGACCTGTATGCACTCCGCCCTAAGTCGAAGTCTAGTGACTTACCCCCTTTATTTCCTATTCCTTAGTAAAAGTCTAGTGACCTACCCCCTCTAATTTCTATTCTCCTATTAATCCTTTCCAGGACAACTATACGGCTTTGCATATAGCTGTGGAGTCAGCCAAGCCAGCTGTTGTAGAAACTCTGCTCGGCTTTGGCGCCGATGTGCATGTGCGTGGGGGTAAGCTGCGGGAGACGCCGCTGCATATTGCTGCGCGAGTTAAGGATGGCGATCGTTGTGCTCTAATGCTGCTTAAGTCAGGAGCGAGTCCGAATCTAACGACCGATGACTGCTTGACACCGGTGCATGTGGCAGCACGTCACGGAAATCTGGCGACAATGATGCAGCTGTTAGAAGATGGAGGCGATCCGCTATACAAGTCCAATGTATGCAACCATAATCAATGTAGATCTTTTTGCAATCACTCACACGAATTCTTGTCTTTTTCCAGACGGGTGAAACTCCTTTACATATGGCATGTCGTTCGTGTCATCCGGAAATTGTGCGTCATCTCATCGAGACAGTGAAGGAGAAACACGGCCCGGACAAGGCCACCACGTACATCAATTCTGTGAACGATGATGGCGCCACGGCGCTGCATTATACTTGCCAAATTACCAAGGAGGAGGTGAAAATACCCGAATCCGATAAGCAAATCGTGCGCATGCTCCTCGAGAACGGAGCCGATGTGACGCTGCAGACAAAGACCGCCCTGGAGACGGCCTTTCACTATTGTGCCGTCGCGGGCAACAATGATGTGCTGATGGAGATGATCTCGCACATGAATCCCACGGACATACAGAAGGCCATGAATCGACAGTCGTCGATCGGCTGGACTCCGCTGCTGATCGCCTGTCATCGGGGACACATGGAGCTGGTCAATAATCTTTTAGCGAATCATGCGAGGGTCGATGTCTTCGACACTGAGGGACGATCGGCGCTACATCTGGCCGCGGAACGGGGCTATCTGCACGTGTGCGATGCGCTGCTAACGAACAAAGCCTTCATCAACTCCAAGTCACGTGTGGGACGCACCGCCCTGCATTTGGCGGCGATGAACGGATTTACGCATCTGGTGAAGTTCCTCATCAAGGATCACAATGCGGTGATTGATATATTGACGCTGCGCAAACAGACGCCGCTGCATCTGGCGGCGGCCAGCGGACAAATGGAGGTGTGCCAGCTGCTGCTGGAGCTGGGCGCCAACATCGATGCGACAGATGATTTGGGCCAGAAGCCCATTCATGTTGCCGCCCAGAACAATTACTCTGAAGTGGCCAAACTGTTCCTGCAGCAGCATCCGTCTCTGGTGAATGCCACCAGCAAGGATGGCAACACTTGTGCCCATATTGCTGCCATGCAGGGCTCCGTTAAGGTGATCGAGGAGCTCATGAAGTTCGATCGATCCGGCGTGATATCAGCTAGAAATAAATTGACCGATGCCACGCCTCTACAACTAGCCGCCGAGGGCGGACACGCGGATGTGGTGAAAGCTTTAGTGCGTGCCGGCGCCTCCTGCACCGAGGAAAACAAGGCCGGCTTCACGGCTGTCCATTTGGCTGCCCAGAATGGACATGGCCAAGTGCTTGATGTGCTAAAGAGCACCAATTCGTTGCGCATCAATAGCAAAAAACTGGGTCTAACGCCCCTACATGTCGCCGCCTACTACGGCCAGGCGGATACTGTACGCGAACTCCTGACCAGCGTTCCGGCAACGGTCAAGTCGGAGACACCCACGGGCCAGAGCCTCTTCGGAGAGCTAGGCACAGAGTCGGGCATGACACCACTGCATCTGGCTTCTTTTTCGGGCAATGAGAATGTGGTGCGATTGCTGCTGAATTCGGCAGGCGTACAAGTGGATGCAGCTACCGTGGAGAACGTAAGCCAATGAATTTGATTGAAAAAAAATCTTCCTTTACAGCTCTTTCATGCAGTCCAGATTTGTCTAGAGTAAACTGCTTAGATTTGTTATATATCCCAATATTGCTTTACTAATCCAATTATTTTTGTTAGGGCTACAATCCGCTCCATTTGGCTTGCTTCGGTGGACACATGTCAGTGGTTGGTTTGCTTCTGAGTCGGTCGGCGGAACTCCTGCAATCCACGGATCGTAATGGTCGCACTGGTCTGCATATAGCTGCCATGCATGGCCATTTCCAGATGGTGGAGATCCTGCTCGGCCAGGGCGCTGAGATAAATGCAACCGATCGCAACGGTTGGACGCCACTGCATTGTGCTGCCAAAGCCGGCCACTTGGATGTGGTGAAGCTGCTGTGCGAGGCGGGCGCCTCGCCCAAGTCTGAGACGAACTATGGCTGTGCGGCTATTTGGTTTGCCGCATCCGAGGGTCACAACGAGGTGTTGCGCTATCTGATGAACAAGGAGCACGACACTTACGGCCTGATGGAGGACAAACGCTTTGTCTACAATCTGATGGTCGTGTCCAAGAATAACAATAATAAGCCAATACAAGAGTTTGTGCTGGTCTCACCAGCGCCCGTGGATACGGCAGCCAAACTATCCAATATATACATAACACTCTCGACTAAGGTGCGTAGAGAGGGAAATTGTCTGTCTTGAAGGATTTTATCTAATTCCTTTGCTTTTATGTCATGGCAGGAGAAAGAGCGCGCCAAGGATCTGGTGGCAGCTGGCAAGCAATGCGAGGCAATGGCTACGGAACTTCTAGCTTTAGCAGCCGGCTCTGATTCCGCTGGGAAGATCCTGCAGGCCACGGACAAGCGGAACATCGAATTTCTCGACGTACTAATCGAGAACGAGCAAAAGGAAGTCATTGCTCATACGGTGGTCCAGCGATATCTGCAAGTGTGTTAATCGATTTGATTCGAATTCCTTCAGCCAACATTAAATCTATAACTGATTCTTGCTTCCCACCTTAGGAACTGTGGCACGGCTCACTGACATGGGCGTCGTGGAAGATAATGTTGCTGCTGGTTGCTTTTATCGTTTGCCCGCCTGTATGGATTGGCTTCACATTCCCGATGGGGCACAAGTTCAACAAGGTGCCGATCATCAAGTTCATGTCCTACCTCACCTCGCACATATACCTCATGACCCACCTGAGCATTGTGGGCATTACGCCCATCTATCCGGTGCTGCGTTTGAGTCTGATCCCCTACTGGTACGAAATAGGCTTGCTCATTTGGTTGAGCGGTTTACTTTTGTTCGAGTTGACGAATCCCTCGGACAAATCGGGATTGGGATCGATCAAGGTACTCGTCCTGCTGTTGGGCATGGCCGGCGTGGGCGTACACGTTGTCGCCTTTCTGTTCGTCTCCAAGGAGTATTGGCCAACATTGGTCTATTGCCGTAATCAATGCTTCGCCTTGGCCTTTCTGTTGGCCTGCGTACAGATCCTGGACTTTCTATCCTTCCATCATTTATTCGGGCCTTGGGCCATTATTATTGGCGATCTGCTTAAGGATCTGGCGAGATTTCTTGCCGTGCTCGCTATCTTTGTGTTTGGCTTTTCCATGCATATTGTGGCGCTGAATCAATCATTTGCCAATTTCACGCCCGAGGATTTACGCAGTTTCGAGAAGAAGAATCGAAATCGGGGCTACTTCAGTGACGGTAAGTCCAAACGTTTGCTTTTTGCTTACATTTCTAATTATTTTCATATTTTGTGTTTGGAATGTTTTCGCAACATCCTTTTTGGTTTTTTGTTAATTATTATTATTATGATTAAAGTTCAATGTGTCTTGATAAGTATCTGTATCTGCCTTGAATGAAACTGTGTGCTCAATGTTCACCTATGAAATACAACTACAACCACAAAATACAACAACTATTTGCATGCTGTACAACAAACCAAACTGAACCAATCCTCTTTGATGTCGTCATGTGTTAATAAAAACAAAAACCCCAACCACCTACCCAACTTAACCTCGCCCTCGACCTCTTTGTGCTATATCGTAACCCCAGCCTAAATCCATAAAACTAATCTTAATGTCTTTCTCTCTGTTTACTACCCTGTAAAATCCATGGATAATCCCATGCGTCAGATGATATGCCCACTCCACGACCTCCGCCCGTGGAGAGTTATGTCGATAGTCGCTTCAGCGAATTCCGACGCAAACACAAAGATGATCGTAAGTTCCCTTCAGTCTCTACTTGCATGGGCCCCTCATTCCACATCTACATATATATGTGGGCTCTATTTGTCTCATATATTATTTACTATAATACTCGTTCACTCAACTTATTCGCAGGTCGGTCGGTCCTATCATTATTTTGGGCCAGCCGTCCGCAGTTCCTCTTGCCTTCAATGTTGTGTGTAAAAGTTTTTTATTGTCATATTTATCTTATTTTCCAGTTGTAATGGAAAAAGCAATCGCTACAAATTCCCCACACATAATACTTATATACCCGATGTTAGCCTTGTTCTTGCTCTCTTTAAGTTCCTTTCGTTTTGAGGCATGTTTTCGTTCGTCATGGTCAACGGATTCCGTTCTACATATATATATTTATATATATACTTTGTGCATTCTCGATGTTGTGGAGCAATCAATGTTTTATAGGTATCATCTGCTGCATTTTTCTATTCTATTAGAAATGTTTTTCTTTTCTTTTTGTTTCTGTTTATTGTAAATGCTTTAGTTGCTTTATTTAAAAAATAGATTTTAAAAGCATGCATTTTTAATTTATTTTATATAAGTTGAGAAGTTGAATATTTTTCTTATAATTTTAAAATTGTTTCTTATACAAAAAATCATTCTTTAAAGTTGAGGAAGTCTTAGCTTACTTGATTTCAGGAATATTTCTGATACAAATTATTCTTTGAAGTTATCTGAAAATTGTCAATAAGTTGAATACAATTTTTAATAAATTTTAGCAGACAATTTTAACTTTTAAAAAATTTCGAAAGATTAAAATTAGTTTTAAATTATAATTTCTTAAGACTTGCCAGAAGAATTTATGAGAATTGAAACATTTGTAAGACATATCAAGCTTTTTAATTTAAGATATATTTGTTTGGTAGCTAAATAATTATAGAATAAATGTTTCAAATTATATTTAAGTGTGACTTTATTTTTTGTTTTACTGCTATTTAATTTTCTAATTTTGTCTAGTTTTGTAATGCATTTCACACATTTGCGCAACGTGTACAAAATAAATCCAAATCAAATAAATAATAATTCAATACTGCATGTTGATGTTTTGCAAAATGTCGCCAAAATAAACACAAAATATATATTATATTTAAATCAATGTTGAAATTCAATCAAGATATTTTCTGGGCTTAAAGCTTGTGCCGCAGCCGCTTGGCAAACACGATAAAAATAACCAAAAGAAAAAAAAACTATTACCCAAATTAATTTTGCACAAACCGGCGAAACGAATCATATGAAGAAAACCCTCACACGAAATATCGATAATTATCGATGCTGTCGTATGTGTGTTGAACCGATAATTAGCTACTTGATATAATCGAATGCCTGACGTGTTGCTGTTGTTGTTTTGCTGCTTTTAGCCACAATTAAAATAAAATCAAGAAATTTCGTAAGAGATTTTGCACACACGCCTGTGCCAATATCAATGTCAATCTCAATCTCAATCAATCTAACAAAATGCAGCATACGCCCACAAAAATTCCGCCTCACAGTTAGCTCGTGTTGTGTACCATGTTAAAAGATATATATAAATATGTGGAAAGAAAGAAAGACAAACCAAAAATTCTTTGGACGTTGTTAGGGCCCATGACACCATTTCTGGCTTTCGAGCGTCTGTTCTTCGCTGTGTTCGGACAAACGACCACCGTGGACATCAATCCCATGCGACATCTACGTCCCGAGTGGACCGAGGTGCTGTTCAAATTTGTCTTTGGCATCTATTTGTTAGTGTCTGTGGTTGTACTCATTAACCTGCTAATTGCCATGATGTCGGATACTTATCAACGCATACAGGTTTGTATTGACAATCTTCACTAATCGCAAACACTCTCTCTTCCCCCTCTTTCTCTCTCTCTCTCTCTTCTCTCTTCCCACTTATCAATATTTATGATTTCAATTCAATATAATCAATATATATATACATATGTAAATTTGATATTATTTTTATTTAAATGCTGTGTGAACAACCCCGTTAACCGCAATTGGCGCTCGTTTCCTGTTGCTGTTGCTGTTGTTGGGGGTTGTTCGATGGGGCCAAATCGAATGACAATGCGATTTGGCCAATTGACCAACCACAATCTCCAATGGGCGTCCGTTATCTTTTTATTTTTCAAAACCAATTTCAACGCTGTGTGGTGTCCGTGGACATATCAAAATGGGGGTTGCAAATGTGATACGGAAATTGATAATTGATGGTCTGGTTTGGGCTGCGTTGGGCCCTGTCAAATGTGGGTTGGTATCTGGTATCAAATGTGTAATGAAATCGGAATTTGGAATACGAAAACGAATACGAATATGAATACGACGAATACGAATACGGAAATAAACGACACGACACAGTGCGCATGCATCCGATTAACTCATTCGAGTTACTGTTCTTCGCCGTGTTTGGCCAGACGACGACGGAGCAAACGCAAGTTGATAAAATCAAAAATTTAGCCACGCCCACTCAACCGTATTGGGTTGAGTATCTGTTCAAAATTGTCTTTGGCATATACATGTTGGTATCGGTGGTTGTACTCATTAACCTGCTGATTGCTATGATGTCAGACACCTATCAAAGAATTCAGGTAGTATTGCTAATGGCGCTTAATAACAAAAAACAAACAAACAAATCTCCTTTATTCTTTAATACTATTTTCTTATACTAATACTATAATATAATATTAAGCTATGTATTTGATAATATTTAACTAATTTTCAAGTCTTTTTCAGCCAACAACGAGAGTATTTAGTTTATAAACATTAGGAATATTATATTAATTAAATTGGAAAAGGTGAATATGAGTGGAAGCAAAATGAAGTTAGTTAGGTCAAAATCTGGAAGCAGAATGAAGTTAGTTAGGTCAAAATCTATCTGCAAGAAGATACTTGAGTAGGCGAAGTGGCAAGAGCAAAGGTCACAGAAAATCAGAAATCATGTGCATTAGAAAGAAGCGAAGTGAAAAGTAAAGAGAGAAGCTAGTAATCCAAAGAACAGATGAACACGATCTAAAGAAATAAAAAATATTACTAGACCTTTAGATAGAAATAGCAAAAGTATTAGAAAAATATAAGAAATCCATCATTTAAAAGTTCAGAAAGAAATTAAGATACAAATTAAATTAATATAATCCACGCAAAACTCTCCATATATATACTAAAACAAAGATCTCAGCAACATACAGTACTTCACATCGATCCTTCTGCCTATACCAAAGTCAGCTTTTAGCATATACATTTATAATATAATATAATATAACAGTAAAACAAAATATATTCCCAAATATTTTTAGCATTAACTGTGGCAACTTTTGTAGATCCATCAACTGCCCAGACTTGCATCTTCCAGGTTTTTTCAAGAAACAAAATTAATAGCTATCTATGGGATACAATCTCTATTGTATCGCATAGATAAAACACCCTGGCTTCTAGATTAGATTACAATTAGAATGTGCTAAAACAAAAAAACGAAAATCAACAACAATAAAAATTAGCTTTAGAATTAGTTAAGCGCCTAGCGAAAGTAGCTTTCTGTGACTAGTGTTGAGCAATACGCGTAGCCAGTGTTGACAACTGCATGCTTTACAATCAATAACTGCTGCATGTTTCTGTGTTTATGTCTATGTCCATGTCTAAGTCTATATATTTATATTTATGTATACCCAAAATATACCAATAAATGCGTCAGATTTTGTATACCAATTTCTCGATTAGTATCTTTTAGATACTTGAGAGTTACGAGATACACTGGTTGATACTCTCTTATAAATTGTTAAGCAAAATCAACGTCTACATTTGTATATTTCTTTTATTGAATTTTCTCAGTTGCAGCGCTTAAGATATAAAATATTTATAAATACGTATTGAAACTGAAATTGTGAATGCTTGAACAAAGTCATGAAACTCATCTGTGTAAATCGTGTTCTTGTTCTATTTTATATATTTTATATTTGAAATCATGTCTCATCAACATCATAATGATAATTCCATGCGAAAAACCTATGAAATACTAGGCACAATCCGACATCGAATGGAAATTTGGCCTATCCAAGCTTATACGCAATATGCATCGCACCACAACAGCGCCATCGCCGCTTAATTTAGTTACCACCTGGTTTATATGGATCGTCGAGAAGGTCAAGGTAAAATATCAAATGTTCGAGATAAGAAAAAAACAAAACAAAACCAAAACTAAAACTAAACTACAAACTGATAAAAACGAACTCTATAAAACACTTAATCAGACTGTGTCAATCGATCAGAACTCGCGTAGTTGCTGACCTTTTCCGCCAACCATTTAAAGCAATTTGGCAACAACTGCAAACGGAGCCAAGCTCCAGCATTTTGGTTTACAAACAAATGTATCAACGATTGTGTGTCTACAAATGCTTTAAGTGTGTTGCCTGTAACTGCACCCTGTATCTGCAGCTGCACCACCCTGTGTTAATTGTATTCTGCGCACTTGGTCACACTTTGTTATTATTATTTACATATTTTTTGTTGTTGTTTCCTTTGGCTCTTGCTGCTTTTGATGTTTAATCAATGTGTGTTGTTGTGTCTCTTGTCTCTGTATGTTCTGTTTGATTGTCATGTCCCGCGTCTCTTCCCCTCTCAAATGCGCCTTGACCCAATCAAACGCTCACGCCACAGGCACGCATGAAGAAAAAGAAGCGTCCAAGTCTGGTACAGATGATGGGCATACGTCAGGCCAGTCCACGCACCAAAGCCGGCGCCAAATGGCTATCGAAGATCAAGAAAGGTGAGCAATGTATGTATCGTTACCTTACGAGTGAGTGACTCCCCCAATTTCCCCTTCACGACATATAAAAGAGAGAAAGCCTCTCCACACGCTCAACGTTGGTAAAAGTGCAAGAGTTTTGTAGCAACAAGCGTTTGTCCGTCAACTCACTCGGTCTTCCTCTATCTATCTATCTCTCTCTCTCTCTCTCTCTGTCTCTCATTTTAAATAACTTTGACTATATCTTAACTATCTCAACTTGAATCTTTCTACAATTGGCGCGCTCTAGCTCAAAATTTCTTTCTCAACTTCCAACTTCTGCTCTCTATCTCTCTATCTCTCTCTCTCTCTGCAATTAAAGAGAAACATAACTTATTTTTATTCAATTCTCAGACTCTGTGGCCTTGTCCCAGGTGCATTTATCACCTTTGGGCTCACAGGCCAGCTTCTCGGCTGCCAATCAAAATCGCATCGAGAATGTCGCCGATTGGGAGGCGATTGCGAAAAAGTATCGCGCACTCGTTGGCGACGAGGAGGGCGGCTCTCTCAAGGACTCGGATGCGGAGAGCGGCTCGCAGGAGGGCGGCGGCGGTGGCGGCGCTGCGCCACAAGTGCCAGCACAGGTGGGCAAGGGCAAAGGCAAAGTAGTTGCCAAAAAGTAGAACTAAATTTTGAACGCTTGACTTATAAGTTTAGGCTCTTACACATTGGCTTACTAAACGTGTTTCGATTACAGGTCTAAGCATCATCCCACTCTGCTACCACTACTACTACTACTACTTTCTACTCTATCCAAAACTTCTCTTCCTTACTTCCCTTCTTCAATTCTTCAACTCTTCCATCTCGACTGTCTTCTTGCCTCTTCCTAATCTAAGTGACTCTAAAGCTAAGCTGCACCAAAAAAAACCAAAATTGAAAAAGATAATTCCTAATTAAGCTTCACATTTAATCTAAATGAATTTAGCTAGAATATTGAAATTTATTTTGGTAATTTGTAATTATAATTTTGGATTTCAATTTAGTTAAAGAACAAACAAAATTTTTTTATATATTACAATATTTCAAAACAAACAACAAAACGAGTTTTCCATAATTCGAGCTAAGTAAGTTTTTTAGATCCTTTTTGGATTTGCGTCGAAGTCATCCAAATTTGCCTAACTTCCAAGCATTTTCATATTTTATACTTCAGTCCTTAAAGAAGAAGAACCTGATGATAAGTGTAGCATTATTTATATATTCGTACTTTGTAGTTTGTAAGTTTTTAGCTTTAGCTTCATTCGATAACATTTTTAACCTTAAGCTTTTCTATAATGTGGCGTTGTTTAACTTTTTCTTTTGCTTAATTTTTTTTTATATTTTAAAAAATGTGAAATTTTGCCATTAATTTTTTTATTCGAATTCTAAGTGTAAAATTTATATATATGTATTTACTAATGAAATAAATGCCTTAAATTTGTTATATGTACTTATGTGTAAATAAATAGTCGTATTTTAAATAACAAAAAAAAAAATGTTTTAAATGTTAAATGATTATTTAATTTAATTACTCTAAAGTCGCATAATAAATTCAATTTTTTTAATATCACAAGGAAATGTTTTTTTTTATGATGTGTGAAATTTTGCTCAGTGTAGGCACTCGTTTTATCTCTTTTACACAGTTTGTTTAGTAAGAGCGAGTCTATATTTGTCTTGTTCTAAGCAGGTTTTGTTCTTTGCTTAGGTTGTTGTCTTGGTTACGTAGTTACTTTTACAGTCGCCAGAGGGCGTCTTGCGCCGATATGAATAATGCAAGGTATTTTCGCTTCGCATTGTGATTTTTTTTTTGAGAAGAAAAGAAAATAAAATTAAATAAAAGAAATATACAAAATATGCAAACATTACAGCAATTTTTTGCATATCTTAAAAATAGACTACAAATTAAAATTTAAAAGCAAAATACTAAAAGGAAGACTTCCTAAGTATTGGTCTATAGGACAATTTACTTATTTGTATTATCTTGTTAGTTTTATTAAAGATATAAGTAAAAAGAAAAATCCCTTAAAAATATTTTTGCTAATGCATACATTGAGCTTACATATTAGTATTTCTTACTCTGCGAATACCTATATTCGTATGATTATTATTAAATTAAATGTGTACCAAAATAAAAGAAGTAAATCTCTGACAGTTCAAAAATCTTATCAACGCTAACATTACGGAAAGGAGTAATAGATTTTGATTTAGTTAATTTATTTTTTTTTTTAACGAATGTCAAACTGCTTGTCAAATACATGCGGTGAGTATTTATATCATTTGAAACTTAATTTCTGCATATTTCCTATTGAAATTTTTCAAATAGCTGGAAATCAACAGGTAAGGCAATTATTTTAATACAGATACACTCGTGTATATAAACACACGCGTGTCAAGAGCTTAAATTGACCAAGGTGTTGAACTGAGCAAGTGAATTTTAATTTGGCTTTAACTGCAGCAGCAGCAGCAGCAACAACAACAACAGCAGCAGCAGCAGCAACAATTGCAGGTGTCACATTTTGGTTGCAAAGTGTTGAAAACAGCAACTGGTCGCAAACGGGTTGCATAGTTGTTGCTGTTGTTGTTGTTGTTGTTATTGTTGCTGTTGTTATTGTTGTTGCTGTATTTTATTATAGATAATTGCCGTTTGCTGCTGTCACTTGATTGCTGAATATGTTGACATTGTTGTTGCCGTTGCAGCAACGATATTTTTAGACCGATAAGCCAGCAAACAAGTTGCCGCACATGTAAAACAGTTTTCGAATGTGGCTTCATCGCAGTCAGGTTTATGGCCAACAGCCTGTCAAATTTGCTTACAATTAGGCAGTTAATAAATTTTCCTGATGATTTGCAATGCATTTCGTTTGCTATAGCCCAAAAACTGAATTGATTAATGCCACTTTCTCGCATCGGCTACTGAATAGCCATAGAGATAGCCGTAGATAGACAGCTGCATGTTAACTGAAAATAAATTCAAATGAAGGCAACAAACAACTCGCTCTCAGACCCTGTTCATCATTCATCAAAAAGACAGACCAAGGCGATTGCAGCAGCAGCAGCAGCAACCAGCGCCAGGAAGCGCGCAACAGCAACAGCAACAGCAACAACTGCAACAACAACATCAGCATCCACAGCCACAACATGTGTGTGGTGTTTGGCACAGCAGGTGACATTTTCAGACCAGGAAAAGGCATCAAATAAATGTAAACATGACGGAATAACTTTGAAGGAAACGCCGAACTTTTGATACCCTTGTAGAAGAACTTTCATGGGAGAGTTGCTTTTGATGTGAACTCAGATCGTAATTTATGTGAAAAATGTTAGAGATTCTTGAAGTCTCTTCAAAACCATATTTTATTTATAATTTTTTTGTATTCCAAATATTTGCAAACAATTTCCCATTTAAGTATTTATTAATCAACGAATATTATACAAAGAATACATCCAACAGCTTAATGAATTCATTTGCAGATTCATGATGTAAAGCAAAGTCTAAGCAAACGGGATTCTTGATTCGCAGCTCTTTATTCATATCAACAATATGACACTATCAACATCATCTGTCACACATAACATGACACAATTGAAATACCCTTAAAGAGAGTGTACACCTTTACACATGTGCATAAGCAACTGAACACACACCCAGATGAAACGAACACGACATGGAACAAGTTGTAGTTAGTTGTGGCTTTAATACAAAACACTTTTTCATATCGAAATTTGTGATATGTTTTGATTAATGGCAAGCGACACAAACACTTAATTTGACGCCAGGCGCCTTAAAAAAAAAAAGAGAGAAAGAAAAGAGAAAAAACAACAACAAACAGCAGCTAAACCCAAGCAAAAACTCAGAAAGCGAACCCAAACGTGGAATGATCTACACATCGGCAACATTTGCTGCTGGGAGAAATAACAAAAAAAAAAACTTAATCTCGAGCAAGATTAATTATTGTAATCACATCAACAGCAGCGAGGCAAGCAGAGAAAGAGAGCAGGCGGGTCAGACAAAGAGAGAGAGAGTGACAGAGAGAGCAACAGCAAAAATGATCAATGATCATCAGTTGATTTGATGTGCGTGTGTGTGTGTTGGCCTACCCTATAGCCATTCGATGGAGGCATGGGGGTATGGGGTTACACATTTCATTGGCTAATCAAGATGCTAATTTGAAGAAGATTAATTTGTGCGCAACTATCGAGAGCTTGCAACTGCCAGAGAGTTTTCTCAGTTGATGCCTATCTGGTGTTTCACGTTAAGAGCCACAGAGAGACAAATCTCAAAAGCCTCGTTATTAATACAGAGCCAAACTGATGTCGTTGGTGCAGCGCATTTCATTAAATACGCAGGCGCTGTCATTTAGCATAGGCTACACACTGTGAGAAACAAATGCAGAAGAAGTGCTATAAAATTGTAAAACTCTGCCAAAAGCATTCTTAATTCTGCAGACATTTAATACTACATTTTAAGAGTAATCTCTAAGGTTTTCTCCAAGTGTAGCTTTGTTGCTGCTGCTGCTGCTCTTGCAGCAGTGACACGCAGATTAATTGAAATTTTATGAGTAGCGCAGACGTAAACAATCAGCGAGACCACCTTTTGCCAGCCCCTAAGGTCATAAGAGCCTGTCTTCAGTCTTCAGTCTCTTTACGTTCTTTTACAGTCAGTCTTGTGTCTTCAGCCAGCACAGACTGCGACTGCGACTGCGACTGTTGCTGTTGCTGATGCTGCTGTATGAACATGAAAAATGGCCTACTAGCTTGCACAGTGGGCAAGCTTTGAATATCATTTTCAGGTGAGCTATTGAATTAATTGTTTATTAAAGTTGATCAATTTTGCCTGCCTCACTGAGATGTGCTCCATTTTTGTTAAATATATATATTTTTTTAATAACTATAACTTATTCTATATTTGAATAGAGGAAATCACATTCAATCTCAGCTATTAACATGACTGAATAGAATGTATTATATAAATCATATACATCAAATACATACATTTAACATTTTGTCTATAACTTATATATTGTTTTGATTTGATCCATGCTGCATCCATGCTATACTTGACTTCTTTCGATGCCAGACATAACCTTTTCAACTGCAGCCAAAGGATTGCTTTTTATCATTCCAACATCTTAACTTTTATCATGTGCAAAATCTTTCACTACAACATTTACCTTCGTTACATAAATATTGTTTTACATAATTAAATTTTACATAAGCTTACATACTCTCTCTCTCAATGTCAGTTTTATATAGCTTACACTCACTTTTTCCACAACTCTCTCATATATGCACTTTCAGTTCACTCTTGAACCTTTTGACTCCACTGTCACTCGCTGCTGACGCGCTCTGGCCGCTAATTGATAGACTGTGAAATTATTTAGCAATGGCAAAAAAGTGAGCTCCATGTGCAACTCCCGTGCTGTGGTGGCATCGGTCATCAAGAGTTGCAGATGACTGCAAGACGACTTCAAGTCGGCACATCGTTTGGTCTGATGCAGGGGCAGCAGAGCGCATTTTAATATTTGGCCGGCGGCTACAAGGTGTACGTGGCTAAGTTGCCAGAGTCTAAGTGAAAAGTGTTAAAAAGTGCGACTCGGCTATGGCAAATTTCAAGACAAATGAGGGGCATCAACGGAACGACATTTTTGACATTTGCAAAATTTGAAATGTCAGCCGAAAAGCGAGCGAAACGCTTGACGAAGGTTCCACACAGTTCAGCTCAGCTCAACTCAGCTCAGGGTGGGCTCTGAGAGCTGAAGTCAATGTTGGGCAGTGGCCAACGTTACGGTTAGGCGGCTAAGTTGCGGGGCGGGCATTTAAATTAAAACTCAGGTGAAAGGTTATTAATTTGCCAGGCGAAACTGGGTCGTCGTCATCAACATCATTGTTGTTGTTGTTGCTGTTGTCGCTTTTGCTGTGGCCGTGGCTGTTGCTCTTTGCCACGGCTCATTTGATTTAATGCTGATGTGCGAAGAGTCCAAAAAAACAGGCAACGAATTCAAGTGATGACGAATGCCAGTGAATGAACATGACAGAAAGAGACTGTGAATTGAAAGCGGATGTGCCAAAAACAAAACTAAGCTCATACAAGAGAGAGAGAGAGCTTGCTTGATATGTGTAAATGTAAATGAGGAATTTGATTTTATGGAATCAAATAAAACTAGACAGTACCAGTTGATTATCTGACTTGTTGAATAATATTTTGTTTTGTTAATTATATTATTTTATTATATATTTTTATTTGTAATTTATTTATTAGTGCTATATTTTGCGTATATATTAATTTTAGCAGATCAATATTGCGCCAAAACTTGAAAACTTGAAACCTCGATATCGAAGGCTATCCTGCCTAAGTATTGATGTTTTCTGCCGATCTTTATTGTAGACGTCGGGTAAATTTTGCTATGTGACAAGACTTTCATTCTTAGGTTTGCTGAATGCCGTCATAGATCTGTCGTAGCTTAATTGAATTTATATCTAACTTATTGTTTATCTATTTATGAGTTGTTAATAACTTGCTCTAAAAATAATTCTATTCGAGGTAACTTAAAGATATATTTTGCCTAACTTAAAGACTCACTTTAGGTTGGCTCGAATTTACTTAAACTTAAAGCATATTTTTCGATTCTTTATGTTTATCAGAGATAGTATGAAGGTTTGTAAAAATGAAAGCGTAGTATATAAAAATATATCTAATATCGCTAATAATAATTCTATATAAATATACTTGTCACATCCACCAAACATAGAGTACTTCTTCATATTATAAAAACCCCTCCACGAATATTTTAATATATAAAAGTTGCTCCAATGGGCCTCTAAGAATGCGAAATCTTGGTAATTTCTAGCATTTCAAATTTAAGATACTTTAAGTTAAATATCTTGTATCCTATAGGAATGCTCACTATAGTATCTATAAAGCTTTCAGGACAAGTTCACATAACTGATATTTGCAGTTCTCTTAGAGCTGTACATAATTGAAAGTCCATCTATTGGAATTTCCACCTCAAACTCACTATGAATCGATTCATAGATGACTCGAAACGCAGAGCTGCTAAGCATTGAGTTGTTGTTTCTATGCATCATGTCACACACAGCTGCTTATCAACGTCACATCTGTCTAGCTTTAATAATTTAACATTAAATTTTGTATTTTATATATTCACGCTATTATCTGGTATTATGAATACTTGTAGCTATTGTTAAATAATTTGAAATGTGTCTGTGCTTAATCTGCATTTGAAAATCAAAATTGTTGAAACAATTGTTGGCAATTTGCGTTGTAACTTATGGCCAACATCAGTGGCACAATTAAAATCATTTAGAGGCCAATTAAATTTCGTTAGCAGCATTAAAAATGGCAATGGGCACAGAGACGGCCAACTGATTGCCATGGGTCACATGAGAACAATTGCGTAATCGCAACGACAAATGCTGCAAGAGTGTGGAGAAGTGGCACTGTGGTGCACTGTGGTGCACTGCACTGGACAATTAAAATCACAAAAATGGCTGCTGCTGTTGCGCCAGTTGTCCTGTAAGCCAAGCCAGAGCCAACACCAACAACCAGCTCTGCGCTCCAGCCCATTCCAATGTCAGCTCAGGCAGGAGTGCGTGTGCGTGCTCTGCTGTGATTTGGCTTAAATTGTGTGCTCGGCCAGCTTTTGGATTGTGTGTGACTTTGGCTCAAATTCTGGCCATGCCAGCTGGGCTAGCCATTAGAGAGTGCTTGCCCAAAGCATGGGAATTTCAATTAGACAAGTTGCAAGCTAATCGAGGAGAGAGAGAGGGTGGGAGAGGGTTGGAGATGGAGTGAAATTTTCCCATCATTTGAGCAATTATTCGTATTTGTTGACTACTCGTCGTACATCATGTGCTGGCCAAAAATGAGAGAAAATAAATATCAATTCACTGGCAAAAATTACACATCGCTCGCCTACGTGTTGCAGTCATGTTACTTAAGTAGTATTCAATTTTCTAAAAAGAAAAGGATTTGCTACTCTTTCGCCGCAACTTTCACAGCTTCTGCAGTAGACCTGACTGTGACGGACGATGCGACGGTGACTATGTCTTGGTCTTGGTCTTGGTCTTCGACTTGGCCAGCTGCTGATTATTTTCTTTTGGCCATCCCCACAATTATTGGGTAGCTGCATTTTTTACGCCGCCAAATCGAATAATTTTTGCGAGTTTTGCGCATAAGTTATGGTCACAGTTAGTTTACGTATTTTCCTCAGCGCTGTCGTGCGTGTTGAATTTCCCTCGCTTACCGTTACGAAAATCCAACTATCATATCTGGCTGCCAAAGGGGGGCTGCTCATAACAGCGGGCCAACTAGCTGAACATGGGCCACGGCTCGTTGGGCTACCAACTAAGCGCTAAGGCTGAGCGCGGTCGCAGCTAAAACGTTTTGGCTCTGGGCTAAAGCTCAAGCAGCTGCCCTATGCCACAAGTCGAGCGATCCCAGCCGAACCTCAACTGCAGCCACCCCACATTGCCTGGGCTAGGCTAAGCAAATTTCACACTTTACGCAAGGAAATGGAAGGAAAACTGAAAGATCCTAACAGCTGAGAGGGCTAATAGTAAGAGTATATTAAAAGCGAATCATATATACTCTATTCTCATGCGGAAAGTGGACTATAATAATGAATGAAATATTCTACAATTAAAATAATTGTATTTATATTCAAATAAATATAATAAATAATAAATAAAACAAAAATATAATCATTTTTGATTAAGCTAAAAATAGAAATGTAATTAGGAAAATATGATCAAAATAATAATATTTAAGTTATAAATAAAAAAGATTTAATTGTATAATATAATGTTATTATTTGTTGTTTTTGTTTTATATTTAATTTTTTTTTTATTTTATTTTTATTTATTTATTAATATGTATAATATCTGAGCTATTTATCATACCAAGAACTCGGATTTTTTATATAAGTTATCATAGTTTATCCATTCTACTAATGACAGAGAATGCAAAGACTTTCATCCCGACAAAGGTCCTGAGGCTCATCTTCTCTTGGTCAAAGTTCATATTTGCTATACTTCATAAAACGTTCACTCAGCCTATGCCAATAATGATTCTAATAATAATGATTAGTGTACGCACAAGACTTCAACAGATTTTAGGGAATCTAAACACAGTTCTTAGTGCAGGGCTCCTTGGAGTCTCTCACTTAAAAACGAAAAAAAAAGCTCAAATGTGAAACGTTTTTATACCCTTTCCGACTGGTGTATTGCAATTGCTAAACATTCAATGCTAGCTAAGGCCGACTCAGCTCAGGCCGCATCCTCAGCCTCATCACAGTCGTCGTCGTCGTCGTCGTTGTCTTTCATTTCCTTTGATCTTGTAGCGCCGATCAAATCGATCAAATGTAATTTTCGCAGCACGAACGTGCGGCATGGCAAAGGGGCAGCCACAGCGCCAAGTGTTGTGCCCGGTTTGCTGTTGTTGTTGTTGTAGCAAAGTACATTTACACCAATTGCGCTGATCGATCTGGGTGTAAGTTATATGCCACGGCAGCAGCAGCAGCGCCTTGGGACCGTGCCAAATTCTTAATAGTTGCGAGCTTACTATGAGATCACACACACACACACACACTGGCACAGCAGTCGAAATACGGCGAGTGTAAATAAGAAGAAGCATTGTGAACAACCACAGACAGAAAGTCAGCACCACCAACACCACAGCCGCCGACTGACACCACCACTGTTGCGCCCGTGATAAAAGCGTTTTGTGGTTTAGAGTCTCTGGCGGTTTCGCTATAATTAAGGACTTTGGTGTAATTTGTACACCTATTTAGGATCGCGTTGATTACAGGCCGGCATTTTATTGCTTTTGACACCTAAAGGGAGCCGGACAAAAGCTGCCCAACCGGCAGATCTGGTGGAATCTGTGCGAAAAAGCAGACAGACAATGGGCGCAAGAGAGCGAGAGAGTGAAAGAGCGTGGCTCACATCTCTCGATCTCAATCGGAGATCTGACGTTGAAGATTGCGACTTGCCACAGTTGAAGTGGATTTATTGGCTGACGTGAGTATTTAGTGTTGACGGCATAGAACAAAAGAATTCGCAGCATCAGCCGCCGTCGCCGCCACCAAGACTGTGGCGGAGGCTGTCGCTGTGGCTGCTTCTGCGAGCGCTCCAGCTGCACCGACCGCCCTCACAACAACAAGCTGAGCCGCACACCTGGCCATGGCCATGGCCATGCCCATGGCCTCGCAGGATGCCAGATTCTAGATTCAAGTCTAACGCTGCCAACTATAGCTACCTTTAGGGCCACACAAAGTTACGCTTCGGCTAACTTGCTGGAATGCAGGATGGCTTATCAGCCAGAAGAGATATTTGGTAAGAGATAAAGCTACTATTGGAGTTGAGAATTAAAAAGATAGTAGCATGAATTAAATATAAATTTGAACTAAAATTGAAATTCAAAACAGGAAAGGCGAATAGTAACATTGAAAATATTAGCAAACAACAATTATAATATCAATATATAAATATAAGCCATAATTCATTAACGCATTTAGACAGTCAGACAGATAATGGGCAATAGTTGACGGTCTAGCCCGATAAATGGCAAAAAATTATATAATCATAAATAAGTTGTCAGCGGGCGCTACTTAATCGACAGCAATTAGTTGCTCGTGGCCAATTTTCGGCCGTAAAATTCGCAGACAAATTATTAGAAATAAATATCGAAATGGTTTTCAGCCAACACTGAAAAAAAAAATGAAAAACAACAACAACAACAGCAAATACTCAATGAAGGCAGCGCTGGGAGGCGAGAGAACATTGAAAGCTTTTGTCATCGCTTGATTCCACGAATTTGAATGCAGCAGCCAAAGCGCACCCACACACGCATACGCACACGCACGCAAACTGAACAAAGAGGTTGGCAACTCTGGCGACGCTGCTTCCAGCGAACTGCCAGCAGTTGGGCGTCTCAGCGGGTGGGCGTCGATTTTGACACTTGAACGCGGCTTAAAAAATTGGGGATATGTCACACGATTTTATGTGTATATATAAGCTGCAACAGCAAAAACAACAACAGCAACATCTCCTCTCACAGCAGCTCGGGGGCAAATGCTAAATCATTTGTATAAAATGTTGCACAACAGGACACAATATGAAACTCAGTCCTGGCTACAGGCCACATTCTCAGTGTCTCCATTCCACTGCTGCTCACTTACGTTGATTTCACACCTCGGGGAGTCGTCCAGTGCAGCTCCATCGAATGGCCTTTTGGGCGGGTATTTAACCTGACAGCTGCGAAGCTGCCTCCACTCTGCCTCTTCCCTTCACTCTAATGGAGAACTTGGTGTGGTCCTCCTGACTAGCTGCTCGTCACTTAGTTGAGGCGTCTAGTCTAGATTAGCGCTTTTATTAGCCAAATGCACAAATCGCATGACGAACGCACTTTGCCTAAGCTGACAGGCAAGACAAGACTAGTCGGCTTGGTAATGGGTATTACGGGCATTACTGAGCGACTTAACTGAGGCATTTGCCAGCCATAAAGCGTTGGCTTATGACGATTCCAATTTCGTTCACCGAAAATGCGTGTGAACAAAGTTGATTGGATAGAAAAATGTCGAGTTAAAAAACTTTGCATGAATATTGTTGATAAGAAGTCTTTAAATATAAATGATGAATTGATATGAAAATGAATAATGATGAGGGAATTGTAAACTTGTTTAACTATTTAGTTAGATTATTGATCGTATGTGAGACAAATGTGGTGTTATTATATTCCACGTATTCTCTATATTAAAAGAATCTCCTTTTAGTTAATTTTAATTTAATTTAATTTTCTTTTTCAATTGTTTTCTCCCCCAATAAAAATACTTTGTCTGACTTAATCCCAACCGCATTGCCAACGCGTGCCGTAATCCTTCAGCATTGGGCAACGCCTTGCTGCCATTGACAACTTTGTTATGTGTGGCAACCCTGTCTGCAGCTCTACTTGCTGATTGCTTCCATTCAACCCTGAAGCATATTTTGCGGTCTGACTGATGTCAATGATTGGCTCAAAGAGCACGCAACAGCAACTTGGGAATTGCTGTCGAAAGGCGTTTCCACTACATTATTGAGCTATCTTCAGATTATACAAAATATGGATATTGAGCAAACAAAATATATAGATTATAAAAAGAAAAAGTTAAGAAAGTTAAAATATGCTTGGAAATATTTAACTTAAAAAATCTAGAGTTATGCGTAGACTTACGAGGAAAAATGTTTTTGAAATATTCAAATTTTCATATATATTTTTTGCATATTCATATCAGATTTTTACATATTTTTAAACAGATTTAGATAATTTATTTTCAATTTAAAATTCCTCAAGCTTATTTAATCTTCCTCAACTGACTTCTTTGCTTCTTTCGGCCTTCATTGCCCTTCTTTTTTTTTGGGACGTGTAAAACAGAGTTATCAAAATTGTTGACCGCAAATCAGCCGGCAAATGCAACGCATAATTTAAATTAACAAATGAAGTTTTATGCAACAATTTTGCTCCTCTTTCGCTCGCTACACCCTCGGCAACAACTCATGCATCGTCCCCCCTTGATCCAGCTCGAACTTCAATCAAAACACAATTTGCTGGCGCAGCGCAAGGAAAACCTGTGCGAAACACACGCTCGTCGGCAAATGGCAAAGGCAATCGCAGCAACACTTCCTCATGCAGCCCCCTAAATACCCTTCCCTTTGCAGCCACTCTCTTTAGGCCATCTTCACGTCGGCAACGGCATCCTTTGAGCCTTTTGCCAAATTACCGCGCATTTAATTTTAACTTTGATGTTGCATGCGGCACACCTCAGTGTATGTGTGTGTAGGTTCCCAACACTCACACACACACACACACACACACTTCAAACAGAGCATGAAATGGCGATAACTGGTCAACTGGGCAACCGAAAGCTCATTGCCAAGCTCCAAGCTGATTTGCATGTAAATTTTTCTTTTCACATTTGCGCATAATTACAGCCCTCACATAAATCGATTAGGGCCGGGGCGTGGCAGTGCTGGGGACATGCCGAAAACGTAATCAAAATATAATCAAATAAAAATCATTTTTATTACAAAGCTGGACTCGAGAGCCCGCGGCTCCCACTGTCAATGCCAAAGACACATTTGAAATTCTCTGGCTCTGATTTACAGGTGAGCTGAGAGAGAGAGAGGTGTTTCGCTAAATGCGGGGTTAGCTGGGTTAGGCTCTCGGCGTTACAAAGTTCAGTTGTGTAGGCTTCCTACAGAAAGAAAGAATGAAAAAACAACTTTATGGACATTTTGATTGGTGTTTGTGAGCTACACAAAATGAAGACGAGAAAGAAGCTGAAATAACGCCAGTGGGCACAAAAATTACATTTTGCCGCTCGTCAATTTTGGGCTGTAAATGTCTGTATATATGTATATACTCACACACATATATACACATGTATGTATTTGTATGTGTGACTGCGCGCGCTCCATTGTCGTTGCGACTCTTGCCGTTGACAACATGTTGTTGGCGCATTTCGTGGCGGTATTATGATAATTTTATGGCAAATCATTTTGTTTACAACACGTCTCGCTCAGGTGTGTGTGGGCGTTTGGGGGCGTGTCACAAAAGCTTTACACGTAAATGCTGTGAATGATTATCGATTTTACATGGCAAATTGCTGTCCATATTTGTGCATAGACCCGAAATGCAAATAGCGACCAAAGCTATAACAATGTCTAATGTTTGTGTATAGAATTCCGGCATATAAAGAGAATTATTGAATAATACAAAGAGAATTTTATGTTAGAAATAGTGAAGACATACCAAAAGTTTAGCATAATAATAAAGTCGTTCATTTTAAACTATTTTCATTTGGCGTGTTTTTTTTTTTAAATAAAAACTTTTTTCATTCATGAATGTATTGAATTTTAATATTCCTATAAAAACCGAATATTATTATTTCTTCATTATGAGATACATTCATTCTATATTCATTCATTCATATTTTCCTACATGTTTTGATTCATCTATTAAGTCAAAGTAGTAGGGTTATTTAGAAAACAGTTTAGCAACCAAAGCAATGTTTTTTTTTTCGGAAAAAAACCTTTTCATAAGCGAATTCATCAAATTTTAATATTCCAAAAACAAGAAAATTTTTATACAGATATATTAATTATATATTTATTTTTCAATATTTTACTATTAATTATTTATATATATATTAATTCATTTTAAAGTCTAAATAGATTTAGCTAGAATAAGGTTTAATCTACTATAGCCATTATATAGCCTGATCTCTACTGCTTAAAAAGAACTTGCAATATGTTCCATCTACATATCCAGAGAGCTGCTCAACTGCCGTCGGTTGTTTGCGCAGGTCACAGATTTGCTAAACTCAAGTTTTCTCTCCAGTCTGAACAACATTTCGTTAAAGATCCTCGAGACTTGCTTGCGAAACCGGCCCTCCAGAGTCAGAATACAAAGTAGGCAGTGCCATAAAAGATTCACTCAAACTGAACACATAGTTGGTCGAATCTCATCCAGTACAAGTTTGCTCAAGGGGGCTGGCAGGGGGTAAGTTGGGCATGCAGGCAGCGGTGACTGGTCCAACACTTAACTTTTTGGAACGAGCGCTAAAGAGCTGCTGATGCCACGACCAAAAGAAGAGTCAACTACAAACCAGTTTACTTTAAACGGCAAACGAGTTAACAACAACAACAACAACGAACCTAAGCCACTTTTGGCCAGCTGAACGAATCAGTGCCAATGAGCAAGAGGCTGGCTAAAAAGCTGTGCAGCTGAAGAGCTGCAAACGCCAAGCAACGCCTCCTGCTCGATGGAAGCCCACCTAACAATCGACAAAAATGGCTGCAAAGCGTGAAGAAGAAGACTATTAAATCCAGTATAATTTAGTTTAAGAATGGGAATTTATTGAGACAAGTTTTGCTTAGAAAAAATAGTAATAGTATGTATCTAAATCTCAATTATTATTTTATTAAAAAAAAAAAAACATATTTTGATATCGCAATTTCATTAGGTTTTGGTTCATGGTATATATAGAATAATGCAATACTAAAATCAATCAAATATCTTATTACAATTTATTTAACATGCATATATACATATATTTTGTATATCGCCAGATCAATAGCGATAGAGATATTTTTAGTCGCCTATCTAAAAATATCAAAATGTCACCAAAGTACAATTTTCTGAGTTCTAGATCGAGGACATGATCCCTACCTTCAGATCTCTTTCAATGCCATATAAATAATCTGAAGTTAACTCTCTAATAGTTCCCCATTTTATTTCTCAGCATATCTATCTCAAAAGTTAACCTCACCTAATGCATATGCATATCTGAAACATTAGACGCAATTATAACTAATTTTCGAGACTACAACTCTACAAGCCGAACTCTTTACGCATCCATAGATAACACAATCAATTTTCATGCGGTTGCCACTGAAGCCGAACATTTTTGAGGCAATGCAATTAATTTTACTAAAATTACTGCGGACCTAGAAAATAGGATTAGGAACAAAAAGAAGAAAAAATGACATATAACTGAAAAATTATGCGTGTGTTTTTTCACACTTTTCTTCTTTAAATTCTCAAAGGTTTTTCCTTACTTCACGCCTCGCGCACTTGCGCCCGAGGTGGGCGTGTCCTTTGTCATTCTCCACAATTTCGTATGCTTCTCCAGCGTCTGATCTGTGCTGTGCTGATCCGTTGCACTGGCAGCACAGACAAATGGAATCGAATTGGAAATGGAACTTTCTTTAGCAATTAAGCACGCTTTATGCTCAATTTTTACATTTCGTTTTCCTTGCACGCATCTCACAAAATGTAAAACGATGCCACATGTGTCTCCTCGGCCAGCTCAGCTCAGCTCAGCTCGGCTCGACAGTGCGTAATGTATCTGCATCTGAGTACGTCTCGACTGGCGTATCTCGCCCTTTCACTCTTTCTCTCTCTCTCTCTCTTTCTAACTGCAGCTTGTTGAGTGTAAGATTGGTTTTTGCTCGCCTCTCAGCTTGCATTGTATTGCATTGTTTGAAGGCATCTTTTCTGTTGTGAGTGTGTGTGGCATGTTTCATGTTTTGTTTTGGGGCGCTTGTACACTAATCCCCTTAACAAATATGAAATTATTTGTATTTTGATGCTGTCATAAGTGCAGAACTTAGAGAGCAACGGAAAAAGGATGAGCATAGAGTAAATCTATGAACAGTTGAACTGTTTTTAATTTGTACAATTTTCTATGGTTTTCAAAACTACAAATCTTTTGGAATTCTATATAAATATCTTTTTTTTTATAAAATGTTATACATCTGTATATACATTATATGAATTAAAAACAAAAAATTCTTAATTTTTGTGCATTTTGAAAAAGAAAGTTAAAGATTTTACAATTAATCATACTAAGGTTTTATGCCAAAGAAAATAAATTTCAGCTAACATTTTCAACTAACTTGTTTAATCAAATATATTTCCATTTTAAAAATTCCTACAATTATATAAAAAGCGCTTCACTTTCACAATAATCTAGAACCACAAAATTTGTTATTTCTTTAACAATATCATTCAAGATTTTCAACATATTTGCAACTTTGACTAACGATCTAAAATTATTAATATGAAGTTTAATTTTTGCGCATCTTATTGTCATTTAAGGCCGGGGCCATTTCCCCGGCATACGCAATATGTGGCCGGAACATTTATGAAGATGCCACAATCTGCGGCGCAGCTCAATCTGCGCTGTGGGACTAACGTGCCGTCAGCAATTTGCATACCAATTGCAGCTGCATACGTCAAAAAATGTGAAGTTTAATATTGAAAATGCTCAAAAGGTTCGCAGGGATCCGGTGCGGGCAGCAGGATGTGGCCGGCAGCATTTCCAGTGGCACTGTGAGGCAGCCATTGACTGACAAGGACAAGTCGTGTGCGACAGTTGACAGCTGCTGCTGCTGCTGCTGCTGCTGCTGCTGCCTGCCATCGTTTGATGCCCACAGATTGGGTTGGACGCGGCCAGACTGGCAGGCAAACGCCATGGGGTGGCGCCACCTAGTGTACAGTAGCCAGCGGAGCTGGGGCCAAGATGGAACTGGACAAATGACAGTAAATGTTGCAGCTACAATTGATGAATTTATGCGATGGCGCACGTTGAGAAATTAATTTTTCATAAATAATTGAAACCAGAGTTAAACGAACAGCAGCAACAGCAAGAAGAAGAAAAAAAAACAGCAGTGCATACATATATATATTATTTTTCAATTAATATGCATTTACGAGCACATTTTCATATCGTATTATTTGTACTTTTATTTACTTTTCAGTTAAGAGGTAGAGGGCGTGGCTGGAGGCGTATCGCAGGCCTCAACAGCAACAAACTGTCAGACACTTTTATCAGCAATTAATCGTGTTAATCAAATGCGTTGTCAGCATCATTTACGCCAGACCAAAAAGATCCACAAAAGAGGTGAGCTTACGAAATGCGTTACAAGCGCAACATGACGACTTGTTATACACTTTGTATACCCTGTAAATATTGCAGTGTTTCAAATGGGTAGACTGTGTAGCAGAAAGTGAGTTCGAATAGATAAGGAATGAAATTAGTTGTAGTATGGGAGAGGAGAAAAATATATAATAAATGTGATATATGATATGATAGGATATGCTATCCTATAATCAGGTACTGAGTTTTCAGGATGTTGAAGCAGAAATTTCATATCAATATATTAAAGAGTTTATCTCATATTATCGACATATATAAATATCAAATAGTACAAAATGTAATAAGTAATATAATTTATATGCATATATATGACATTTTGTATAAGCTACAATATGAATACTCTCTCCAAGCCCATCTTAGAGTTCTGTTAAGATTTAAAATATGTTTTCATTGTATATATTCTATATATTTTCATTTGCTAAATATTTCTATAAATATTCTACATATTCCATCTGATATATTCCATTTTATATATTCTATATATTCTTAAAGTTCTTCCACTATTTACAGGCTATCCCCATGTCCATCAGTTACTCTACCTGCATATCTAACTTGACACGAGAGTGAAAAGCTCTTGATTTTTTTGTCTCTCTTATAGAGATTTTTACAAGCCAATCAATCAATGACAAAGCGCCCATTGCCCAGGGCAATTTTCATTAGAAATGCATTGCATTTTCATAATACAAATTGTTGAAAATTAAGCGCACGAGTCAACAACAGAAATGCGTGAAAAGCAGCTAAGAGCGAGTGCTGTCCACGGGGTCAGAGGGGCAGCAGCGTGACTTGAAGCCAACAGAGGTATATGTACATATATATATATGTTGAGCAATACAATTGGTGTAAGTGTACTTGCAGCGAGACAAGACAAACAAAAAAGCGCATTAAAAAGGTTTTTCATGCTCGTGCCACATGCTTAGAAAGTTGCATGTGGCATGCGGTTGCTGCTGCTGCTGCTGTCGTTGTTGGCGCTTATCTTGGCTGTGGATCTCAAGTTGTCATGTCAACGCTTCTGATTCTAGACATTCGTTTTTGCTGCCCCTCCTTCCACTTCTCCTTTTCTATTTTTTGAGGGGCCACATTCCACGCATGTCACTCGGCCGCAACAAGCTGAGCTAAATGCGCATTTGGAGCCAAGACAACGGCTTTGGCTTTGGCTCTTGCCACAGATTGATGCCGCACAGTTGGATACGGTTGCTGCTGCTGTCTGGGCAACGAGTCTGACTGATTGTATTGGGCTGCTAGTGGCAGCAGCATCAATGTCAGCATCAGTCGCCCAATATCATCAACAACGTCGCGTTCCGTCAGGTTGATTAATTTGCTGGTCGATGGGACTGCCTCAAAGAGCGGGGGGGCAGCCTAGGGCTGCCTGCTTGACTTTGGCTTTCTGTTTGCATTTATTAAAAGCGGATTTAGTTAATGAGTTATTTTTTTAGGTGGCACAGTTCGCGCTCTGCGGCCATCAATTATCTACAAAATACTTCAGATATAATTTCTAGACAGAGTCTGCGGGTCGACACGCAGCATGGCCAAGGTTTAACTTTGTTAATATGCAATGATTAAAAGTGTCATTTGTTATTGTTTCACAATTCACAAATCTTGCTCAGATACAAACATAAAGATGAGATGTGCGGAATGCGGAGGTAAAAAGATACATTTATAAAGATAAGTCAACAGAGATTATATGTTATGCTAAATATGTGCTTATATATTTATTTATATTACTATAAAGATTTTAGCTGGGACTGGTATCCTTATATAAAGCTAAGAATCCAAATCAAAACTTTATTACTCAGTTGCATAAGTTTTTCAATTAAATATCTCATTTCGCATTCTTAAGTAACTATAAGGCCTAGAATTCTGTTGAAGCTCGATATGTATAGATTAGTTCAAGAGAATATATAAAGAATAATCTAGAGATCACTCTCGATCACTATAATATTTATATATATTGGTTTATTCTATGCTTAACTTCGTATCTACAGATCGCTTCATAAGAAATTGATTCTTCTACTTAATCTTTCTTGTTTACGTATACTTTCAGACTTAATCCTTTCACAGTTTAACTTGTTGTTTGTTATATGAACATGTTTACTTTTTTTTTGTGTATTTTGAAATAAATTAACGTCAAATGACGCAGCGAAATTGGGTTCGATTTGTCGAAAGATGCGACGATGCGAATAACAAAACGTTGAACAAAAGCGCTGCAAATTTCATTTATTAAACGAGGACAATAACAGCAAACGGAGAAACAAACAACTGAGCGGAAAGAATAAAAATCTGCCAAAATAATATTTAAAATTAATGTGTTTTTTTTTTTTGCTGAGAAGATGAAGCAGAGCAAGAAGAGACTGCGGCTGCTGCTGCACCCACATTTCCTGCACTTCACACCTGTTTTTGGGACAGTGCGTGGCAAGCGGTAAGCGGCTCGGCGGCAAGGCGGCAAAAATATTGTCAACATGTGGTCTCCACAAGATCCAGCTGTGCACCGCTTGAGACAGTTGTCAGTTGGCCAGGATCGAGAGATGCAGGACTGCACGAGCTGCTGCAGCATCTTCAGACTGCATATTGAAATCGTGTTTCTTTCGCTCTGTTTGCGAGTTGTGTTTGTGTGTGTGTGTGCAAACAAAACGACGCCGCTTTGTCTCCTGTTGTCTGCCAGTGACAGGCCGCAATGCAAACAAACACACACACACTCTCACACACACATAACCATTTTTATGCGCAGCGAATATGCATAAATATTGCCAGGCCATAAGCAAGTCGTGTTTATAGCAGCCCAGCTCATATCCCATATCCTTTAAGGATATTTACTTATGGCTTTTGGCTTATTAATGACCTTATCCTGTTGTTGTTATTGTTGTTGTTGTTGTTGTGGCTGCCTCACTGTCTGCTGCTGCAGCCTCAGTCAATTCCTAGAGTTTGCGCTGCGGCCCTTTAGGTCCTCTGACTCTTTGGGCTCTTTACTTTGTTATTTAGCGCTCTCCTGTTGCTGGGCAACGTTTGTTCTTTGCCCGCTAAATTAGCAGAAATAACGGTGCATACAGTAGGCTCTCTTCTAGTTGTCCACTAACGTTACCCAGTGGCTACTGTGCCCGCTCAATTTGGCTTTTAACTTGGAATTTTTATTGTGCTCTGCGGTTTCCGCATCCCATTCTGACAGACCCTGTGATTGCTGCTGCTGCCGCCTCCCAAGTCCCACGGGTCATATCTGCTCAATGAAACCAGTAGCAAGTGCCCACAGCTAAAGTCAGTTTTAATAGTAGAGAGAGGGAGGGAGGGAAAGAGAGAGATTCGATGAGGCCACGGGAGACATCCTTTGAGTGTGTTTAGCGTGTGAGTTGTGGCTGAGCGTGCTCTGGCTCTAGAGTATGAAGAAATAAAATGTACATAAAACTAATACATAGGTAATTTAATTCAATTGAAGTGGATTTTTTTGCTTCTTGAAAACAATCAAGTGTACACCTCATGTAAAACATAAAAATTAAATTGAATTAATTTAAATTTAATTACGTTTCAATTAAAATTGAATTGAAAATGTTTGTTTGATAGGTAACTAGTTTTCAACACACTCACACTTTGTCTCTCTGCCCTAGTCTTAAAACCTCTTCCCACTGATTTTAGCTGTTTCGCTCAAATTGTAAGTTTTCTATATCTTTCTCTGAATATATATATGTATATATCTATAGCTGTCTGTATTTCTCTTCCTGCGTATAACCACATCTATATCTTTCTTTGTGTCTGTCTATATCTCGCCTTTTCCCCAACTTTCTCTGTCCTTCTCTGTATATATGTACATATATATTTGTATAACTGTATCTTTCTCTGTATATATTTCTTTCTAATCATTCTTTCTCCCCCTGCCTCCCTCCCGCCTTCTCTCTACTTCCCTCTATCGCTCAACATCAAGCTGATATTAAAATTGTAGCTTAATATAATTAATTATACTTAAACGCCTCAAAGGCTGGCTACCCACTTTCACACTCCAAGTAAACATTTAAATACAATTTACATGAAATAAAAAAAGAATTTAGATAAATGCATATAAAATACACCTCTAAGACCTCTGGCTACTGCAATTTACCGGACATGCATTACATCTGATAATACAATATAACCAACAACAACAAAGAAATTGAAGAAGAAGTATTATGATTACCCAAAATAATTGCTTGGCATAATTCACATAATCTGCATTCCTTTAATATATGTGTTCGTGACGCTGCGTGCATCTTAGCCCTTGAGCTGTCGCTGCCTCGCACATATTCACATATTACAATATAATATCCATCAGGGGCGAGCAATTTGAGCACAATTTGGCTACTTCTTTGGCATGTCGGTGGGCTCTTATCACGCTTATCACTCGCCGTGGATCAGCAAGGTGAACCGGCTGCGCGTTGCCCGGGTATTCGTTTGGTGTCAAATTTGGGTGTTGACCACATGAGCGCGTACATGGCAATCAACGCCAAATTATTTCCCTTAGACCCAACCGCTCAACCAACTCCAAGTTTCTTCCTTCCGCAGCTGCTGCTGCTGTTGCTGCTGCTGCTGCGTAGCTGGCAATTATTTCAGGTAGCCCCGCGGAACGTGGTTCATCATTTTCATTTTCGGGTGTCCCGGGCCCCGTGCGTACCCTGCACCTTGCGTAGATTACTACTGTAAATAATATTAAGCGCAGATTACGATCGTCGGAGCCGCGTCGGAACCGTTCATTATAGTCATTTCTCTTTTTAGGCAATATCAGATTTCGTGTGGCCCAGCGAACAGTTGCACATGCGCTGCGACATCGCTGCCTCCACTTGGCCGCCATTTTGTTGTTTATATTTAGCATTTGACGCACAATTGACAAGCTTTGCCTCCTCTTGCCACATTTATGCGGCATTTAAACCAACTAATTGCGCACAATTTCCAGCCACGTGAAAAGTTTTTGCTTTTTTTGGTGTCATGTTTAATTATTTCCACATTTATATAAATGGAAACCCTGCACTTGCCCCTCCCCCACGGGGGCGCGCACCTGATCCACAGTTATGCGCGCAATTAGGCGCCCAAATTGTTGCGTATGTTTAGGTGCGCGTGAAAAAAATAATACCCAAAAAACAGGCAGAGACAATCAAAATCGGTTAACAAAAGCAGGGGGAAAAAAAAGTAAACCCAAAACTTTTGCCATGAAAAGTTTTACTCGGAATTGAAGCAAATTCGTAAATTATTCAACAAACTGTCACGCAATATTCATTCCGAAAATCAGTTAAAATCAAAGCGAAAACGTTTATTTTATGTCGGCCAATTGATTGGTAGTCAAACCTCCAATTGCCACAGCCCCATCCCCTGCCCCTAACCCTGACTAACCGGGCTTGTTGTCGATTCAGTCAGAGATAATGCCCACGCACACGCACATATAAAATGTTCAACAATTTTTGACAATTAGCGGTACTTTTCATGTGTTTCCCACTGGCCATAGGGGCAGCTCTATGGGGTTGGGGCTGCAAGGGTTGCACGCCGTGTTATGAGAGAGGGGGCGTGACATTGAACAGTGTCACATTGACAATTTAGGCGCAAATTTGTTGTAGTCGCTAAGCGAACGAAAAATCTAATTTTATTTCTATAGATATACATTTACATACATATATTGAGTATAATGCTTGCATTATACCATTATAAGCTGGCTGTGTGTGTGTGTGTGTGTATTTATGTCTGATTTGTGTATTTCCATAGATATGGCAATCAAAACACTGAACATTTGACATTTAAATGACATTTAGCTTTAGCTGCATGGTAAGACTAGAGGCGAGTTGACTCTGAGACTAGATTTATGTGAGAGTTAGAACTTGTAAATAGCTAATGAAGTTTTTTTTTAATATTTGATCTTAAAAAGCCTTATTATAAAGTTTAAAATAATTCAAGGGAAACATTTTTATTATATAAATAAAAAATTCGTAACATAAGGAAACATTTAAATGTTTTTCATATTATATATAAATTCTTTATTAATAACTAAACTCTAATGCATTAAGCCTCTAGAGTTTCCTTACTCTATATAAAGTTTAGCGCATAGGAAATCTCTAAAGTTCTCTTAGGCTTCTGTAAATCTCTTTCATTAAAAACTGACAACCACAAAGCCAATAAATCCCATAAAATTCTATCAAAATTGTTCCCAATTTCAACAGAAATTTTAATGAATAAGCTCAAATCTCTATCATAAGCACTTACCATGGCCATGTCTCAATTCTGGAATAACAACGCGCATCAATATTTCGAATACCAAATGGAAAAGTACTCAAAAAGTATTCACAAAATGCATAGTGCTCAGTGAGTCTGGCTGACGCATGTGACTGACTCAGTAAACGCCAACAACAACAAGAAGAAGAAGAAGAAGGCCAAAAGCCAAAAGCCGCACAGCCATAAGGGAAAAGTCGTTAAATCAAAAGTCGTAAAAAGTTTACGCAAATTTTTGCCATTGAAAAGAAAACAAAAACATGAAAATGAAAATCGACCAAAAAACCAAAAAAGAAACTGAAACATTTTTATCAATTTCTTTTGAAATTTACTGGCAAAATGCTTAAACATGGCGTCGATTTGCTTAAAGAAATTCCGATGCGGGGTCGTCGCACATGAAAAGATCACAGATCAAAGAGAAGCCAAAAAGCTGAAAGGGAAACGCCGAAGTAGCTGCCAGATGATGAGGGAGCCAAGGGGGCGGCATTGGGGTATAATTTTCAATTTTCCTCAATTACCGCAAACAACGAAAACGACGACGACGACGACGGCTACAATTTTATGCCCCAGTACAATGTTGTATAGTTGTGGATCAAGTGGGGAGGTGGAATGACTAAGTTAAGGCGCAAGGGGTGCGGGTGGCGGTTGGTGGTTGTGCTGTATATAAAGTGCAGATAAAATTAATTAAAATTTAATTCAATTCAATTCAATTCAGTTGCGCCGGCGCGCGCTGCAAACACAAAGAGATTTATCGCTGATAAACGCGTTGAGAATGGCCAATGGCCAAAAGCTCGTTGGCTACGTCCGTCGCACAGATCAATGGATTCCAACTGCGGACGGCCCACTACAGAGAGAGAGCAAAGTACTTCAAAACTGTGCATGGATCAAACTAGTTGATTAATACGCTCGGCTAGCAGTTGCCGTTGTTGTTGTTGTTGTTGTTGCTGCTGGGATCTTTGGCCATTAAAATGCTATAAAATTATTAATTAAGCCAAAGTGCAAGCCAAAATGCCGCCACTTGCCAGTTTTATGACTGGCCCAAGCTACACACACACACACACACACACACACACACACAGCAATAATGCTTGGAAAACTCTGCTGCAAGACAATGGGCCACACCTAACCACCCAACCCCATCTCCCATCCCCTCCAAGCAGACCTTATACCACCTACGCCACTGCCACTGCCACAGTTGCTGCTGCTGCTACTGCTGCTGCGTCTTGTTTGAGTGGCCTCGCGGCGTCTCACATGGGGCCAGAAGCATTATGGATTTTTAACGAGTTTTCAATTTATTTGCGCGCCAGGCTGGTTTAAATGTTTCGAGTGCTTTTCATACAGACACTTGACTATCAAGTGCTTTATTTTCCTCAGTGTTTTCTATTTTCGATGACGTGGCCAGTGTATGTGTATGTGTGTGTGTGTGTGTACTGACTAGTCAAGCAAAAGTCTGCGCAAAATGCAGCAGATGCCAACCATCAAACCAAGAAAATACAGAAATTACACTGTGCGAGAGAGGGAGGGGAGGGAGACATATATATATATAAATAGAGAGAGAGAGAGAAGTAGATAGATAGATAGATACATAGATAGAGAAAGAGAGAGAGAGAGGGAGAGATGAGATCAGTTGTTTAGTGCTTATTTTTACTAGCCTTGAAACCTAACAAAATGTTCCAACTTCCCAAGTGCTATATTAAGTTATCGATAGCCCCAACTTAAATGTCAGCTCAATAATATAATAATGCTAGATCTCTATCAACAACTAATTACCATTCACAGCGCCTACTTCAGACCCAAGCGAGCTCTATTCGGCACAGAGTTGGCCTGGCCATTGGCCACTCACACCAATTAAAAGGCCGCAGCATTAGCTGGCCGGCGTATATCTGGCGCACATCATCACAGCGAATCGAGCTGCATGTTCGGCCCACTTGGCTATTTCACACCTTATTTATTGGCCAAGAAGCAAGCGACTCTTTGCCTGTATCTTTTATATATATAATTTTTCCTTCATTGAAGGCAGCTTTCGTGCGCTTTCGGCATTTATGTCAAAAACATGCCCAAAAAGAATTAGGAAAAAAAAAAAAAATATATATATAATATATATATGTAAGCAGCGCCAACAAACGACTTGTGCGATGCGCCGTTTGTGATAATTTTCAGTGGGCTGGCAACTCTGGCAAAGGCGATGCCAAACAGCTAAGCTGAAGCTGGAGCTGAAGCTCGTCTGCTGGAGCTGGAGCTGTTGCTGGCAGCAGCAGGCGGCAACCGGGCCGCACTCGCAAGCGTTAATGTGAATTATTAATAAGACAAAAGGCAGCGGCAACGGCGGCTCACTTTCATCCTCAACAACTTTTTGGCCACAACACTGCCAAGTTGGCCACAATTCCGACTCCAGCTCCGTCTTCGGCCTAATCAAGATGGCGCACAATTGCGGCCGAAAAGCAAACTAATCAGGCGGTGAGATTTAAAAATTAACGTAGCCCCCAGCACAATGGACCCTGGCTTGGGTTTATGGCTCGTCTGTGTATTGAGTATTTGAGTATCGAGTATTGGCATTGGGCACTGGCCTCCACAGTGAAAGTGGGCTGATAAGCAACCAGCAACACATTAAAAATGCATAAATCAATGCGATAAACATGATTTGCCGCATGTTTTATTGACTATTGTTGTTGCAGCCAACAACAGCTTGTTGCATGCCCCAATCGGACTTTAGCTTTTGTTCAATATTATTGTTGCCTGTACAATTTGCTCAGCTTGGTTTATTAGCTTACACGATTGTTTGGCCCAAAGGGCAGCTAGTAGAAGTGCAAGAAGATTTAGTAAGTCTTTGTGCATTCGTTAGCTCTTTGCTCTTAATTGAGGAAGACAATACTTAAGACTTTAGACTTTAGATCAGAGCAAAGTTCGCGGTCTTTCAATATATAAGGATTGAAGAGAATGCTTATTCTCTTATTTATTATTAATTGCATATTCTTCTATTGCTCATATAGGAATTGTATTAGGAGACCTTTTAACAATAACTTATTGAGGTTTATATGGCTCTTTAATAATTGCTCATGAGCTTTGTTTATCTCTTGTTTATTTTGTTAAGCAAATATTTCTTATGAGTGTCTTGGTTCACTATAATTATTATATGTTTAACCTATAAACAAAACATAGTAAGAGATACAACTCTTGATTATATATATTGCTTGATTTGATGTGCTTCACTCCAAGTATAATATATTTATATTTTATATATCCTCACCTTCACTATTTCCATAACATAAATAACGTATATCAAAATCCTATCAACTTTCAACTCAACTCGAAAACTTTATTTCATTTGGCATATGCAATATACAGCGCAAATGTCAAATATTTTAATGCCGTAAGTCTGTCACATTTGCACGCCGTTCTGCTCTATTGTATATTTGCATAGTTTCATAATTGAAGCAGACCTACCAAAGGATTAGACATGTCATTTGCCTCATTTGCATAGGTAAACAGAAGAGCAGAGAGGAGAACTGTAGTTCTCGCTGTTGCGGTCGTCGCATGTGTCAAAAAGTAAACAACTCGCATAATTTGCATAAGCAAATTAAAATGGCTCAAATGCTAAGCAAACAATTTTCCGATGCGGCATTAACTGGCATTAGCTAAAGGACTCGCAGCTCAAGCTACTGCTGCCGCTGTAGCATACTTTCAAGCGTTGCAGCGAGGGTAGAGGACTAGAACGTGCCGTGATAGATAGGTGAAGTTGAATTGAAGGCGCAGTTTTTATAACCACTCTCGTATACCTACTAATTGCCAGCAGACGCAGCAAAGTAATCAAAGGGAAGCCAACGTGAGATTTGATTAACAAAAGGGTTTTTAGCCCCGGAATGCATTTTGTATGAGATTTGGTCGTAAATCTAAAGGCAGCCTGCGCAGCAGCAGCAGCAGCAGCAACAGCAAATTAATAGGCGAGGGCGACTGCTGGAAGAACTCATTCATTGTGGTCATGTAGCATCTTAGTCGCCATATCCCTTAAATGATGTATAAAAAAAAATACAAGAGAGAGGAGCAAAAAAAAAAGCAGCGAAAAAAAAATGAAAGAAAGGCGAAGCAAAAGGCCATAAATGGATCAACTCGACCGCGTGCGCACCTGAGGCCACGCAGGATAAACAGCGAACAGAGCCAGAGCCAGGACGATAGTCCACTTGGCAATAATAGCCAGGACACTGAGTTTTTATGGCCCAAACATGCGATGGCACAAACACACGCTCCAAGGAGGGAGGGGGGTTGTGCGAGTGTGTGTGTGCGTGTGCGGGGGTTTCAGGATTCAGGGTGGGTTTTCGGTTCGGTTTCAGCTGCAACAAATCAGTGCAAGGATTTTTTTACGATTAACTGCGTAATTGAGTCGTTTCGCAGAAGCTGAAGAAGAAGCAACAGCGGCAGCAACAGCAGCAGCAGAAGAAGCTGGGCACAGAAATTTAATTAAACTGTAATAAAGCAAATCCAGCCGGAAGACCGCCCCGCAGCCGCCCCATCGCCTGACGCACGTAATGAGAGCTAAATCAAGCTTAAGCCACTCCACAACTAACCCACAACAAGAACAAATTGACATGAAACTTGCCTTTGATGAAGCTGAATGGCTGAATGGGATGGAATGGGATGGGAGGCTGGGTGGGGCAGGCTGTTAAAGGTAATGCAAGTGGGCCACGCCCACGATATGGCAAATTGAGGCAGATTTATCATCGCAGCAGTGGCAGCAGCAGCAGAGTGGGTGCCATAAAAAAGTTTATGCCGCAACAAGGTGAACCACAGTGGGTCCCAGGCAATTGTGGCTAAGCGTGCCCGCCTTAAAGAATGTCGAGTTCCTGCGCCCCACCCCACATTGACAGGGTGGCTCGTCCGGCAACCGCAAAATGGCTGCTAAACTGACAAGCGAACTTTATTATTTGTATTTCCTCCCATATCTTTTTGTGGTTCTTCCTCTTCCACTTTCACCTGACTCAAAGTTTTGCCTACTTCAACTCCCGCCGCTGCTGTTGCCCTTTGGACAGGCACAGCTTATGGCGCTTCGATGTGTTGTTGTCTTTGGCCGCATGGATGATGTGGCATGTTGCAGATGGAACTTGCCACTTGCAAGTTGAGCGAGAGACGCAGCTGTTTCATCTAAATTGCTCGCAACTAAAGATTGCCGGTGGTGCAGCTGAAACAGATTTCGTTCAATTTGCTGCGAAAAAAATATGGCCACAATGTGTTTATGCGCAAAGATGTGTAGCAAGGTGGTAGAAGAGGTATGATGAGAGCGAGGGAAAGAAAGAGAGAGAGAGAGAGAAAAGAGAGAGAAAGAGAGCTTAGATAGAATAACGCTTCATTGCTTAATTCATATGCAAATGGTGGAAGATATTGAGAATATAAGAAGGTATATATATTTCGGAATGTTTTGAAATAGAAGAAAGGACTCTTAGCATTTTTCTTTTGCAATTGTACAAAAATATGACTAGATTTAATCAGTTCATTGCTATGGTCTGAATTCATTCAAAATTGCAACGCTCATATAATAGAACAGAAAGCTGAACTGAGCTGATATCTTTCTAGGATGTGTGTATATTGGATAGAAGCAAGATCTTTATTTCTATTTTAATTATGAAGCTATAGATACGACATTTAAAATATATATTTTGCTTTTCATTTATAATATATAGTTAAAGAGGTATTCTACTGTCTGTTCTACATACTTCACATTCATTTACCCTCAAATCCAAGAAATTTCTAGTAGTTTTACCAAGCGAAAGTAAAGCAGGGTTGATTGCTTCAAAATTGTTCTCATTTTCATTTTCTATCGCTTTCTCATTTACAATTCTGTTGCGTTATGCAAGTGAACTCTTTCTCTTGCCATTATTCAAAACAATAAATTTGCAGTTTTGCATGTGCTATAAAATTGTAATTTATAAGGCATATGTAGCCATATGTATATACATATACATATATGTATATATACATAAATCCATTCATTGCCTGCCATAAAAATGCGCTTAGAGAAAGCATTAATAATACGCCTTTGCCTTTTGCGTTTGCCTCACTTTTAATTGCATTTCAAGCCGCCAATTTTCGCATCAGCTTCAATTTACAACAACAAAAAACGAGCAAAAAAAAACTTGGCAAAAACTGTAATTTCAGCACTTTGGCTCTTTATTACGCGTCGGCAATTATTCATGAATGGCAAGTGCTGCATTCGTGTGAATTCATTTTACCATTGCGAATACAAAAAGTGCATTTTTCAACACTCAAATGGCGTCAATTGCAGAAGAAACGAAAAATAATAGAGCAAGAAAGAGAGAGAGAGAGAGAGAGAGAGAGAGAGAGAGAGAGAGGGATAGAGAAGTTCGGCCTAGAGATTTCCGCTGTCACATATGCCCCACTCGAGCTGCGTGCTATGTGCGTCTGTGTGTGTGGTGCCATTTGTGAAAACCTGTTAATTATTAACAATTTTATACCGGCCTCTGCGTGTACGTAATTAGCAACATTTCCATTGAAAAGCTGCTGCAATTAAAATATAAAAAAGCAAAGAAACAAAAAAGAGAAAAAAAAGGAGACCAAAACACGCATCGAAAACGGCAAAAATATCAAAGTGTTCACTGTGCAAATTGTTGCCAACTTAGCGTACAAAATTATGACACACAAATCAACAGACCAACAGAGTGAGAGAGAGAGGGGGGAAGAGAGAGTGAGAGAGCACTACTTTAAAGTCATATAAAGCACACATAAAAGAACTCATGAAGCACGCTTGAGCGGCTGTGAAGGAAGTTGCCAATGCGGCGCAATTTGCAAAAACAAAAAAAATGCATCTCAGTTGTACCTTGGCGTTGCCATATTATTGTATCAGTGGCAATGCCATGCAATTAGAGCAGCAATTGCACTGAAAACTCAGCTAATTGCAGGCCAGTTTTATTGTATTGTCGAGCCAAGAATGCAAAAGCTGCAAATTGTTGAGAAGCCACATAGAAGGCACTTTAATAACTTTATTACAAAATAGTTAGTTGTGCATATGATGAGAGACTGTTGAATACATTTTGTGCAAAGATCTGTAATGAAGCTTCAGTGATTAACAAGGTTTACCTCTAACTACATGAGCAAATCAAAGCTTTCAGAGGCTGAGCAAAGTAGAGGAAGTGTGAAGTTAGATGGCAATTTAAGTAGAGATATGCAATTAGTAATGAAAATGCAAAAATAGAGGACATCAGATTCAATTCAATTCAATTTATATAATACTATATATATTTCTATAACTCTAGACTTCATCTAACCTCTAAGCCTGTTGGATCATGTGTTGGCCCGAACTATTTCAATGAGTTCATGATTTCATAAACATAAATAAATCCCGAAAATTTCTGTATTCTTCTTAGAAATACATTTTATAGTATTACATAGCTCGTTGATTATATATATTAATAAATTTCTGCTTACATTATGTTGCCTAACAGATAGCAGTATATTAGCTAGCCCCTCCATAAGCTACATTTACTTATCTACAAATACTCTATATACACTCTACATCACATACATTTAAGCGACACCCTCACCTCACCTTTAACGCGTTCTAAACAAAAAACGTATTAACTCTGCTCACATTTACACAACCATAACGAATGCCATGAGAAAATAAATCTAAAGCCCACACACACACTTAAATGTGGGTAAAAAAAAAAAATCTAATCGACCATAGCTAAGACATAAATTATGGAAATACATATAGACAACAAAACAAAAGCTGAAATAGTGAAACGTTTAGTGCCACAAATTAATTGGAAGACATTAATTTAACAAACAACAACGAAAACTGAAATACTCAAAAAATGAAGGCAAATTAATAATCGAAAATTGTCCGAGTCGAAGGTTAAGACTCAAAGCTCGAAACTGTTAAATGCGAGCTTAGAATTTTATAGCTGCAGCAGCGTGACCACCACCAGCATGTCCGCTGCACCACCAACACCACAACCACATCCACATCCACAACCAGCTGCAGCAAATGTTATGCCATGCCAATATGCAACCGCCGCCAGCTTCATTTACAACTTCATTTGGCGCCATCAACGGCCAGCGTTGCGCCTCTCTCCGCACTTCTCACTACATGCTGCAGCCGCTATAATTATGGCAAATTAAATGCAAAATGTGTTTAATCCAAACGCAAACGTACCGCCAGGCCCCTAAACTGCACTGCTATGTCTGCTATATATCTGCTAGACTCAACTATTCATGAGAGTTGCTGTTGAAGTTTGCGACGACTGTGCGAATACCCTGCAAAATGCTTATAGTAATGGAAGTAGTTAATGCTCTTTTTTTTTTGGAAATTTTGTATATTTTTTAACAAATTTACTGTTAGATTTAATGGTAGCTAATTCTCTATCGCTAATATCTTATAATTATCTAATAATAATCTCTACTCTCTTAGCCAAGCTAGAGTATAGAAACTTCCACAACATCGTAAATTTATTGTAACTTGATCAAGCAGCAACTTTAATGCTAGCAGTTCAGCACGCTAATCAGCGTAATGTGCGATGTATATAACTATAGGCAAAAGTCAACGCATAAATAATTAGGTAAGAGGTAACCAAGGCAAGACAGTTGCTCCATTTGGATGGGAAGCGATTGCAAGAGGAGCTGAGGCCGCAGGCGCTACAAAAATAAGCTGATCAGAGAGGAAACCAAGCGTAGCGAGTCCAAGCCGAGAGTTGTGACAGAACAGAATATAATGCCAGGTTAATTAAAGCAGATGCTGGATGGATGTATAGCAGCAGGATGGGAGGTAAGTAGAAAGAGAGAAGAGGAGAGAGAGAGAGAGAGAGCAAGAGAGAGTAAGAATATATAATTTATGGGCTACTTTACAAATCAAGCGAGAACATAAACATTTTTTTTTTTGGGTAAATGAGAGCAAGACGCATGGCATAGAGAGAGAGAGAGAGAGAGAGAGAGAGAGAGAGGGTAGATCACAGCAGCCCTCTCCCTCTGCCTCTCCACCTCTTGCTGTGTGTGTTGGCATTTCATGTGGTTTGGGCAACTATTGAGCTCAACAATTGCAGCAATGTGCTCAGGGCTCGCTCTCGCTCTTTATGTGATTCGATTTTATTACATTTGCTCATTAGTGTAAATAGAAGGCTCTGGCATTGCAGGCATATTTGTATGCCCTTTTTGCCATTTCACGTGAAACTTGTTTGCGGGTTTTGTTGTGCTCCTCTATTGACACAGCTTGCCAAATGTGTCAAATGCCTCTCTGCCCATAAAATTGCCCAAAAATGTCTATGGCTAGCCATAGAAAAGAATAATCGAAAAGGTGTTAAACTGGCAAAAAGTCAGTCCAGTCCGTTTGCCGTATTCGCTGAAAAGCTGAAAATCATTTGACCAGCCCTCCCATTGTGGTCCTTGACAACAATGGACCATGGGCAATGGGTGATGGGCAATGGCACTTCAGCAAACAAACTCCAGAAGGTTTCTCATTTATCATACAACCATGTGAAAAGAGAGACAATTGATGGCTCTTGGCACGATCTAGGCGGCTTGATAGAGGAGTGCATCTGCATGTGTGGCTTGCCTACAGATTACTTAATGATCAGGGCGTTTGCAGTAGCTACAGCAAAAGATATGGATGTGGAAGTGGAAGCTGGATATGTTGGCAAAAATTAAGAAGTAGGAGCAGATTGAAGAATAGTAAATATTGTATAGTTATAGTAGTAGTATAGAAATATGTATAGAAATTTATCTGAGACACATAAGCCAATCCACTTTAATGCGACTCCAACTACAACTCAATGCAGCTTCAACTTCTAAACTCATACTCTTTAATATAATTATTTAGTAACAATAAAATAGTTATTATAAAAATGTTCTGGCTAGATCAACTGCACCAACAACTCGTAACTACTTGTTAATGAATGCCATTAGGGATCGCTGAAAGAGATTTATGAGAGCTAATTTACAATTCGATAAGATTTATGGCAACAACTACTGCGAGGCAACAACGTAACTAAAGCACATTTCCTGCAACAAAATTTTGAGGCCCACGCGAATGAAACTCAAACCCAAATTTGAGTCCTAAGCCCATATTAAACAGTAGCTCAGACACACACACACACACACAGAGAGAAAGGGACATAAGTGTGCGTGTGGGCTGCTTCTTTTGTATTAAGTAAATGAGAAACGCTTTGAATTCAGTTACAGCTTCGACTATACCGCTGATCCCTCAGCCGCTGCTCTAAACGATCTTTATCGCATTGTCCTGCCCAGTTGGCGTTTGTTTTGACTGAATAAATGAGGCTAATTTGTCAAGAGCAACAAAAAAAAACAAAAATAAGAAGAAGAAGAAGGGCCCGTCATTCATGGCTCTCATTTCGTGGAGGTGCATGAAATTTGTATTTGACAGGCATGGACATGCGTAGGCCCCTAACCATGGATATTAATAAGCCAAGTTAGTATACATTTTCTTTTATTTGGGTGCAACATCCTGAACTGCGCCTGTCAACTTAGCTCGCGAGCTGTTCGCTGTTGGTCAACAGCAGGCAGGAATACCGTTTGTCGGACAGTGATTAAGCGAGAATTAAATGTCGAAAAGGTATTTCGAGGCATATCCATATACATATATATCATGCGTGAAAAGTGGTAGAAGACGCTACGTAGAGAAAAGTCAAGCAACTGTTGTGCGTCGATCAATCGAGTGGGAGGCCATCCGGCCATCCATATGCATATATCCATATAAACATATATTTATACATATATATGCACGTCAATCAACGCAGCATCAGCTTGTAGCTTCCAGCTTCCAGCTGCCAGCTGCCAACTGCCAACTGGCTGGCAAAGCGTTAACAAAAAGCCAACGTGCAAAAAGCAAGCCAAAATATGAAATGATTAAAAAAAGATTATAAGCCTGCCAGACAGCTGGACAGAGAGGTAGACAGACAGACTTACATATATATATGACCATATATGTGAATATGTCTTGGCATCTTTTATATGGCAATGTCAGCGTCGTCGTTCACTCAACTCAAACTTGGACTTGCGACTCATTAAGCAGCCATGACGAATGCAAATGAAACTGATATATGAATATGCCAAGTCTCTCGAAATGAGAGAAAGAAAGAGAGAGAGAGAGAGAGAAAGAGAGAGAGAGACCAGAGACCTCACTGCCACCAGACATCACTTGGCATGTCGTGTGGCTTTATATGGCAGCCTGGCCTGTGTTGGCTTAACCGATGCCAAAGCCGTAGCCGTAGCCGTAGCTGCGGCCAGACGGAGCTACTCTGGCTCACGCTGGCCAATTCATTTGGGTGGTCTGTTGCTGATTTTAAGGTGACTTGGCGTGAATTTGTTAACTTTTGCTGCGAGCTCTTCTGGCGCTTCTGATGAACGCAGCCAAACCAAGCACCAACAGCAGCAGCCAATCAGTTCGAGTGCCATAAATAAGCAGAAGCTAAATGTTAAAGACGAGTCAAGACAACTTTTAAATAAGTTTATGCGTGCTCAACTTGTGCAATGGAATGGATTGTTAAGCCCACACTTTAGTAAAGTTTTTAGGAATTATGATCAACTGTTTAGATATAGTTTAAATAGCATAAAGAGGCTTTAATTCAGCAGCGCTGGACTGTGATGTAAGCGAATGCTGTAGATAATCATAAATCATATACATATAAAAGTATTCAAACTTACCAAAACAAATTTATAAAATCTCAACTGATTTGCTTGTCTCAATCGCCAACAACTCAAGAACCTTATGTGGCTTACATTATATTGATTATCCATATATGATATTCAATTATAATCTGAAAAAAAAAAAAAAAATAATATATCAATGGGCAAACTAAATAAGTCCGCACAACCTGAAGCAATTCCAAATCACAAATATAATACGCATAATCATTAACTAAACTCTAGTTAGTCGAGTGAAATTTTGAGCATTTACCAACAGCAATTAGCTAGCTGGCAGCTCGAATGCCAAATGCAAATATTCTTAGAGCCAGCTGAATCTACTTCTGCAGTCCCTCAGCAACAAAGGGACTAGAGATTCCTCAGGGAGCTGGACACAAATGCGCTTAGGCAGCTTCATAATGGACGATTCAACGGCGTGTGCCGAAATTTAATCAAATCAGGTAAATTTCACATAAAGCAAAAGACACAGACACACACACACACACACACACAAAACAAACAAATATAAAGAGAAGATAAACAAGGAGAAAAAAAAACTAATTTTGAAATGGATTTCGTACGCAGTTTTGAGCACAAATTGTGAGCCTCAAACTTGGACTTGGTTTGGTTTATGCTGCTCCAACTCCAACGTTCCATCTCTGTTCCTCTCTCGCTCTCGCTCTCACTCTCGCACTTGCTGTACCTTGTTTGTTGTCTCTTTTGCAAATTATGCGAAACCATTTGGAAATTGAACGCATGACAGGATGTCCCAGAAAATATGCTACTGCCACGCCTGCCATCCGCCAGCTATTTATCCATTATGACATTGGTCAGCACAAAACTTGCAAGTCATGGAAATGTCCTGCAGACTCACCTCCCCTACCGCCCCCAGCCTCCCGCCCGCTCTGCATTCCTGTTTCTCTAATAATAAAGCAAGCAAGCAAGACATTTGCCAGCATGAAAAACTAATAAAACAAAAGTTTCCTCTGGCTTTTTGCTGCTTTTTTACCTTTTTATGTTAAGAGAGCAGGGAAGTGGCACTTGGGTTGTCCATAACACATGTGTCCTTATGTCAGGACCAATAAGCAGCCGCAGGACTGTTCGAAACTTGCGCAAAAAAGAAGTAGCTGCTCTTTTATTTGTTGCTTGGGTTCGTGATTTGCTAAACTTATGAAATTACTTTACGTGTATCTCAGATTCACGTTCAACCTCAGTCGGACCCCTGCTACTGCTTTTCATATTATATTTCCTTATTTATTTATTTTTTTTTTTTTCAACCTGCTGCTGTGTCCTGTCCTGTGCTGCCTGGCCATTTGGTCAATTCCTGCGGCTGTCATTGTGCTATTCCGACGCCTTATCTCTTCAGGATTTACATACCATGTGTATTTTCTGTATGGGTTGGCAAAACTTTTACGCAACTTCATATGTTGGATTAGATGTCCTTTTCCAGCCATGGACAACAACAACAGCAACAACAACTGCCATAAATAGCAAATCACATTAAGTTTCGGTAAAGTCCGTTTGCTGTCCGTTCTTTTGCATATCCACATCCATTTCCAGGCGCTGCGGCTTTGCCAGATAAGCATTTACCAAAGTTTTCAGTTTACGACCAAAACGTTTCTTTTCTTCACAAGCAACACAAAAACAAACTTTCAGTTTCTTTGCATATTATTATTTATTTTTTATGCAATGCATGCAATCTATTAAATTATAGAGCAAATCATACTTTTATTCTACTGGTCAACTGATTGAGTATTGGATTTGTGATTTTTTTAGGCTTTATTTCGAATTGATATTTGTGAAACGAAGCAATTGAGAGTGGCAAGCAGAGAATTATTTTTTTTGTTTTTTATTTAAGTTAAGTTTGTATATAGAGATTTTGATCAACTTTAATCGAGTTGAATTTTATCAACTTATATTTTTAATAGTATTAAGAATATTATGATATGCTTTTTGATTGATATTTCACATTGTATCTATATAATGAAAATTTATTTCTTATTGAATATTTTATTTTATTTTTAATTTTTTATGTTCTATGTAAATTTTATTTACTTTGAGGTGAAGTCCATAATAAATTGAACAAAATGATATTTTCTATAATTTCTTCATTTTTCTTGATTTATTTATAATATTTAATTTGTTGAATAAATTTTTAAAAATTTCCTCAACACTTTTTTTTTATATTTCTAAAAAATTGTTATTTTCATATGTATTTACTAAAATTTTTGTAATTCATATGTATTTACTAATATTTTTTTTTAAATACCTTTAAAATCTGGAAGATGTCATAAATCTTTACCATTTGCAGCGATTTTTGCATATTAAAGTTTTAAACATTTTTCAAACATTTAACAAAATTTTAATAAACTACACACTGCAATTGCTATCAGCACTTGCAAAGAAGAAAAACCTATTTTTTTTTTTTTTTTGCTTTTTTTTTTTGCCTTTGGCAACACTGATACGCTTCTTTATGCTTCGCACACTGCAATTTACGAATTGACAATCTAATATTTTGCTACGCAGAACAACTTGCGATTGGGCTTAATAAAAGTGCAGCGAGGCGTTAAGAAAAAGCAGTTAGCAGTCAAATAGCCGATGCCAATGGACGTTGATTGAGAACAGGCTGGCTGCAAAGCAACAACAACGAAAAGACAAACAAAAAAAAAAAAAGGGTTAAAGGGATGACAAAAAGAAGGAAAGAGCAATAGAAAGAGCGTGCTAGAGCGAGAGCGATATACAGAGGCTGAACGCTTAATTTAAACAAATATTTTGCCAGCGTGTAATATTGACTACAAATGCAAGTGCAAATGTTGCCACGGTTTGAAACGATATCAGGATATCTAGCCAAGGCGAGAAGGGCCAAAAAGAGAGAGAGAGAGAGAGAGAGAGGCTAAAAACCAAAGCAATTTAAGCCAGAAAAGGGTGTCACATGTGCCAAATGACTTTTGCGTGTGGAAATGACAATGATTTCTGTGTGCTATGGAGACAATAACGAAATGCAAACAAACAAAGGACGAGACATGTCACAGAACGAACAAGAAAGGGAGCTAGAGAAAGGAGAGAGGAAGAGAATAGGAGAGAGAGAGAGAATAGGAGAGAGAGTGCGAGGGCGACATCGTAGACATGTGGCAACTTCATCGAAAGCCATGACATTTGCATTTGCCTGCCATATTTGTAAATGAAATTGCCAAGCTCCCAGCAACTGCCCGAACTTCAAATTAGTTTCCGCCAAAATAGTTTCAGCCCCATTCCCGCCGACCCAAAGCCAAAAGGGCCATGATTAAGCTGTAGGTGGGCAATACCCCATAAGCTACTGGCGCACAGCATGTGCTGCCGCTGCTGCCATAAAACTGTCTCCAAAATGACTTTACAACTTAATGTGGCAGCAACTGGGGAGCAACTTGCAGTGCCACCGTCTGGCGGTGGGCATCAATCACATTGCAACTGCCACAAATATAAACACGTCAAAAAGAGCCGCAGAGCCGCTCAGCCGCCGATGCAACATGCAACACACGCCCACTGCCTCCCCTCAGTCAGCCTGGGGCGTGTTGCACGTGGGCGGCAGCTCCTTCGCCGTTAGGGCAGACATGTCATTAGGCAACAGCGACGCGAAGCATTAGCTTCTGACCGCAAAGTGAAAAGTTTTGGCATTGGCAGCTGTCTAAACGTCTCGCGCACTTTTCGCGACAGCTTCGCGGCTTCAATTTGGCCAAGCCAGTCCAAAAACCAGCTAGCAGCAGTTAGAGAAGCAGCAATGGCTAGAACATCAATTGCCTGGCCAATACTGAAAATGTCGCCCTGGAGTGGCGCCACAGTCATGTGGCATTTTAGCTATGGCCAGAACTGAGCTAATTTAATTACTCTTCCAATGAGTCACATTCTGAAGTTGACTTGTGGGAAGGGGTGAAGTGACTGTGGGGGAGGGTGATGGAGTTGGCTTAAATCCTTATTAGATTCCTAATCGAATTAGAAGTAATGTTAAAATATGTTGAGAGTCTCATTGAGCAAAGGTTTTACCTCTAGTGCATTTTCTACCAATAAATAAATTAATAAGCATATCAATTAACTTATTAGTTAAATTTTTGTTAAGTATTTGTAGAAAGCAAGCAATTGAATTAAAATAAGTTTAATTTAAATTGAAAGATGTTGTTTTATTTGCATACAATTTTACTTTAGTTTAATTCTATAAAAATAATTATGAATTGATAATGAATATATATAATAAGCATACATACATGTTTTTTTTAGAGTTTATCTCTTTTAAAAAATTTATTTACCTATGATTATTTTTTATTAATTTAAGATATTTAATTTAATTTCACTCTTTATAACATTATTAATTTTTGATTATTGTATTTGATTAAAATTACATAAAAATTTGTTTTTATTTTTTTATTTCTCTTCAGCCTCTACTACTTGAATATTAGTTCATAATATATAAAAACTTTAAAGATTTAGATATATACACTTTATATTACTTTTTATATATTTAAATGAAAAGTAAACTTTAACTGAATTAATCCAAGAGCTAAATCCAATTTATCATAATTTAATATATTATCAATCAATTATCAATTTTAATGAAGCTCATTGCATGAGTACCTAATTTTCAACTCATTTGACTTCAATTACTTGCTCACAATCGCATTGTTCATTAACTAACTCTGCATCTTTGTCATCTCGCCACATTCGATGTCAGCTGCACAATTAGTTAGTATATATTTTAATTATAGTGTATATAATATAAACCTCATTTTCATTCCGATTTCATATCGCACATTTACACTGCGCCCCGTTGTCATTGCATGACAACTGTCAATAATAATAACTATATAATTAAATATATATAAAAAAAATAAAATAGAAGAAAAAATATATCAAAATTATCAAAATGCAAACACTTTGCGCTCTAATTATATACAATGCAGCAACTGCAACGGCAACAACAACGCCTCGGCTAAAGTCTATGAAATTGGCGACATTTTCACTTGGTGGGCGTAAATTTCAGAATTTTCAATGGTTGCCATTGCTATGCACGTAATGCCGCTCAAATTCATATAATTGCAACGACAACAGCTCAGATCGCAAATACACACACATGCATACACATACTGATGCACATACATATATATACATATATCAACCTTTATATAGTGTCTGGCCTATAGCAATAGCTCGCGTGAATTTGCCAAAGTTTAGAGCTTCGTTTTTTTTTATTTTTGCCATAGTTGATGAAAATGTCGCGACACGAACTTGGCCACAGCTAATTGCAGGTGCTGCACCTGCTCGTTGTGGGCGTGTCTAGCCGCCCTCCAATTGAGCTATTTGACTGACTGCCATAGCGTAGGTTTGCCCATTTGCCTATATACCCTGTAAAAGTGGTGAATGCGCGCGGGTATTTTTGCTGCGCTTAGTTTATGTGTAAGTTTATCTTTTAAAGTAAAAGAAAACAAATAATAATAGAAAGAATATATGTATATATAATTTTAGAAACATTTAACTATGAACTAATATGAATAGATATGATGATAAAGATAAAGATAAAGATGATCTATATTTATAATCATTAAATATAATTTATAACATAATGTAATCTCTATATAATCTCCAAGCTATATCTCTAAGCTCTCTAATCTCTAATCCATATCAATCAGCTCAGTTTATTTGCCAGAGAAGTTCTTGAAAATTCTCATAAATTGACTTGCCATTCGTTCAGCTCCAGTTCTCGTTGCCTTTAGCTACAGGGTATACTTATAGTTAATAATCATTTTAAGCTCGAAGTTGATTGCATCTTTTGTCGCATGTGAGCACCGCTGGGCCCTAGAGTGCAGTTGCTGGCACCACCCAGGCCATGTAATTTGCCATTGACAGGTTTTGGGTGCCATTCAACGACGACGACGATGACGATGATGATGGCGTCCATGTGTGGCGCATTCTATGGATATATCCGGATCGCGTGCTGCATGTCAACGCGTGTGTTCAACGTCCACTGCCATGCAATTGTCGAGGTCGACCATGCAGGTGTGTGTGTGTGTGGCCAAAAGATGGCGTTTGCTCAATATTGCAGAGCTGAAGCGTGCAGTGCGGCCATCAAACGGTGGCGGCAGCAACGCCTTGTGATTAATTGCAATGCATGGCAAGTGCATGGCAAATGCCAGACATTGATTGGTTCCTGGTAAAAAAAAAAAAAAAACAACAAAAAAGAAAAGGCAAGCGTACTCGGACATGACTTGGAGAAGAGCCAGCGCGTTGGCTTCCAGGAAGCGCATCTGAAATATGCCAGACAAATCAGCGTCGCAGCAGCAGCCCGACTAAAATTATATATTTTTTTATTATAGTTTTTATATATATACATATATATATATATATTTTATATTTAGATAATCATCGCAACACGTTGCCTTTTACACCTTTCGCCAAGCAGCGCTCTGCTGCCAGTTTGTCTATTGTGTGTGAGCCTTTTCCTTTCATTCTTCGCCTTTTATTGCTGTTGTGTCAACTTGTTGTCCTTTCTCAAAAGGCTCTGATATAAATCGCATTAATCACACGAGCAGCTATTATAACAAAAGACCTCCGCCGCAAGGTGTGAGCCGTTTGGCATTTGACAGCAGCAATGACAACAGATTTTATTTTATTTTCCACATTTGATTGCAACCTGTTTGCCAGTTGGTTCACTTCAATGGAATGTCTCTTACTCACTCCTCATCTCTCCATCCACTCTCTCTCTCGCTTCTTCTCTGTCTCTCACGACATTGTGTCTCGTACTCTATTGTTTTGCAACATTCCCAGCATTGTCTCACAACAGAGAACTGTTGACTTGACCGCTCAGTCAGAGTGGGTGGTGAGAGTTTTACATTCTTGAAGACAGCAATGATGAGCAGAGAAGACAGAGTTTATCTGTGTTGATTAGTGACAGAGTCCAGTTATGTTGATTTCTATTTAGTTTCTTATTTAAATGTAATTGTAATTTTATTTTATACTTTCTTTGATTTGTAAAAAGATTTAACCCATTTCCAAGAGATCTTAGGAGATGGAATACTTTTCACATACATGTCAATGCAGTCAGTGATTTTTCTCTACTGTACCCAGCTGATGCTGGATGCTGCTTCTAATTCCGCTTTCAGTTTCCCGTTCCAGTTGCCGTTGCCGTTGCCGCTGCCTTTCGCTTTGATCTAGCTGTTTAGCCGCTTTGTTTAGCTTGTTAATTGCCGCAATTGCCGCTAGAGCTGGAGCTGGAGCTCATAAATTTGGACAGCAAAACGGTTGTGCCACAGGATGTGGCATCGTTAATCTCGCCGCTGCATTTCATGTGGCAATTACCTCAGAGTCTCTGCTCCTCTCCCAGCTATTGCACCTCCTCGCTCTCCTGGCAGGAAACTGCCAGCCTCGAGCCACCCCAGCATTGCGGCCTTCTAACCAAATACCTATCTGCATCTGCAGCATCTGCGTATAGCATCTCCATCTTCGACTGCATCGGCCATTTGCATCTCCATCTCTATCTCTATCTCAGAGCGGCCGCAACACCTGTGGGCGTACATCATCAGCAATTTTAGCATATTATCAACGCATCTGTGAGCCGACAAAGTGTTTTCAACGCTTTCGGTAGTACGATTGTTGCTGCTGCCGCTGCCGCAGTTGCTGCTTATATTCTTCGGCATCTTCTTCTTCAACTACCACTGCGACTTCTTCTGTTCCTGCTCGTTTTGCCACACTAGCTGCAGCTGAGAAGGAGGCATAGGCGTTTCCCCCAGCTGGAAGCTGCAAATGTAGCCGTAGCTGTAGCCGTAACGAAACTTCGATATGTACACTGAGCGAAATGAAAGCTTCAGCAAATTAGGAATTTAAATTTCAAAAAAACATACGAATCAGCACGAATCTTAGTTCTAATCTTACTTTGATAACTAGAATATAGCTGAGCATAGATTGATCAGTCATCATATAGTGATATTATATACAGAAAGACAATCGATTGATTTAGTTTAGTTGAGTTTGGTTTAAGAAGCAAAGCGTCTTTTGTGCATATACATATATGAATGTGAGAGTTATGTATAGACTCTTTGAATCAGCTGCTCACTTACTGAGCCTTATTGACCGAGCATCAATCGTATCGCTCTCTAAACGATGTTTCGTTGAAAGAGCATCACACGATTAGTTAAACTGAAAGCGAAAACTAAAACGATAAGAGCCGAGGGCTATTGTCGTTAGCAAGAGCGAGAGCGAGAACAACAGCGAGTGAATAGTTTCTTTCTCGGTTGATCTCACGAACAAAAGACGAATGTTGAAACGGTTAACAGTTATTTGCGAGCTATGCTTTGATCTACTCATAGTGGAGAAGAGGTATTTGAGTGCTAACTAAATGGGATTGAAGTAAAATGGTGTGCAAAATCTCACAGCTCGAAATCTAAATGTATCTTTTATAATACTTTCCTTAAATGCTTCCCTTCCGTTTTTCGCTCAGTGTAAGGCGATGCGCTTGCGATATTTCGCTACGATTAATTTTCGCATTAAGCTCGGCCACAGCTCCGCCTTCTGCTGGATTCGCAGTCAGCGTCTGGATCTGCGTCTGGCTTTGGCGTTGGCTTTGATTTAGTTGTGGGCGCGGTAATGAAATCAAATTAGGCAAGTGTGTGCGGCAGGCCACAAGGTGCAAGTGCAACATAGTACCAGTTCCAGTTCCAGTTCCAGTTTCAGTTTCAGTTCCAGTTCAAGTTTTTGCTTTTGTTAGCAGCAGCTGTTAATTGATTTGCAATGGAATTGCCGTGGCAAAGCGCGCGCAAGGATAATTGGGCAGCTGCGCTGGCTTGAATCTGGCTTGTCCTTGACTAGAGACACACACAAACACAAGCACACACACCTGCTGCGTGTGTGTGACACGCGCTGCCATCTCAAGGCTAAGGTATATAAAACTCAATTGTTTGCAATTATGAAAAGTTGTTTTTGTTTTCTTTTAGCTATGCCACGCCCTATGAGGGCAGAGGGCGCGTGTGCTCTGCAGGGCACATGTTGCTAGTAGCTCCCCTTACTTTTCTTTTATTTTTTTTTTTTGGTGGCAATAAAATTGATAAATCTAGTGCAGCAATATGGCTGCCACATGCTGCAGCCAACGCACACATATCGAATCCTGACGGCTTAGTTTTTCCATTTTCCTCTCGCTGCTGCTGCCGCTGTTGTTGTTGTTGTTGTTGTTGCTTATTGGCCATTTAGCGCACGTAAGTGCAAAAAATAGTGAATCCTCTGTGTTCTATATATGTATATATAAAAACTAATGGCATAAAATGAAGAAAAAAAACACGATAACAAAAGCATCAACAACAACAACAACCACAACAACGACAACGACAGCAAATCGCATTCCATCTGCAGCCTTCGACTTTTGTTCGTAATCCTGTCAAAGCGTAAACAGAAAAACCGCAAAAAGAATTTCAAATTTGTGCGCAAAAATATTTTGGTGCTCGGGAATTGGCATTTTTTGCAATTGAATTGCGTCGAGTGTCCAAAATGGTGAAGGTAAATGGAAAAGCCTAAGCCGCAGTTGCTGCTGCCCATTTCATATTGCCACAGATTGTGCGGCACGCATTGCAAATGTAAACAAATTTTGATTTAGAGCAACGGAAAAACAAACAAATTTAGTAAATAATATATTTATATATATATGTAGAGAGAAAGGAGAGAGGTAGAGAGAAGGAGAGCACATGTGATTGATGTGCAGGCATATGAACCATTTAAGATTGATGTAAAGTAGATATTACAGTATGAATTATTTACAAAACTATGAATGTACATGAATGTGTGTATGTGTATGTGAATTTAAAGTCGGCCTCCATTAACTACTTAAGATCTACGTCTCCTAATAGCTCTCAAATTGTGAGCGTCGATTGTATCACTCACTAAATGAGTCTCTTTAAAAGAGTTTAATGCGAAAAGCTTCACGCAAAATAATCAGATGAAGACGGAAATGGAACAAACAAAATTCTCCTGCTCAGATTAAAGCATTTCGGTTTTTCTCATGAGTAGAACGTGAGTATTGAAGCGGATAACTGTTTTTTGAGAGCTATCAAAGTTTATTAAGGCTTTTGATTAAAACAATTGCATTAATATTTACATTCATATTTTTTAAATTTATCAACTACCCAGAAAATGTAAAATTCCTTGCAAAAATGCTAAATGCAGACTACAGATTAAAAAAAATATATATATACACAAATTAAGTAATTATTTAATTTTATTCACCAAAAACTAGCTTTAATTGTCTGCCTAATATAAATTTAACTTTCTTATAATGTTAAAAGCTTTCCTCAGATTTATTTTTAGCTATAAATTGATGCAAATTAATTAGATCGCACCCGTTTTCGTTTAACCAAATGAAAATTGTTGTAAATAAACGAAGTTCAAACACACGATTTGACAATTTTTCAAACCACCCCCTCTCCAATGCCTTCACAACCAACGGAAATAACAGACAAATGCTCAAAGCACCGAATGCGGAATGAAATGGAAATTGGGATGGGCTAGAAAATATGTTGGCCTATGCAAATGGGGAAACAAATCATTGAAAAATTGTCGCCGACTCGCAATGCAAATAAACAAAAACGAATAAATAAAAAAAGTTAAAAAAAAAAAAAAGATGGAAGCAGCAGCAGCCCCCTCCACCGTCTCCCGAGTCCTTCTGTGCCCATTAGTCGCAACCACGAAAACGCAGCAGACAAAAGGAGGTGGGTGAAATGAAACGAAATGGAATGGGCAGGGGCATGGGATGGGTAAGGTTATATGTAGGTATGGGTACGGCGGCAGCCGTAGAGACGCAGCTGACGAATTGTGAAAAAAATATACATACATACATATAAGCACAAGCACACATGCATACAAATGTTGTATGTGTGCGTGTGTGTGTGTCTGTGTGTATATTTGTCTCTGCGTTCACACGCCATTCGTCGCATTTGTTGTTGTTTCTTTTAAGCAAACATTTAAATTAAAAAAAAAAAAGTACATTTACATATGCAGGGTGTGTGTATTGCTGTGGGTAGCACAGATATTCAATTATGATATTATTCAATGCGAAGGGCGCGACAGTTTCTCAGATAAACGAAGCGAGAGAATTTTTTTATATAAATAACAAAAATAGAACCAACCAGACAAGAAATATAATATTTAAAATATCAAGCAATACAACGAAATTTATATAATTTTTTATATTTTTAAAAAAATATCTCTCAAATAAAATACATATTCCATTTAATTCTCACTCATTTCAAATTGCTTCAAAATCTCGCATATAATAAACAGCTCATTTACTCAGTCACACTCAGCTCAAGCGCACAGCGCAAAAAAAAACTCACTCAAAAAAAACTCACATGAAACGTGGTGAGTTTCATGTGAAACAGCTCGCAACGTTATGGCAAAGGAACGTCGCACAAAAAATCACTCATGCACGGCACAGCACAGCAAAAAAAAAAAAAATCTTTGTAATAGCCGACGAAATGTACAAAACACACCCCCTCCCAACACACTCACACAAACACTCACAACACAACTCTACTAAACAGACCAACTGTCAACAGCCCGAAAAAACAAAATGACGAATTTATGAACTTGTTTACGCTCGCCAAAGCGAGACAACACGAAGCGCACAGCTACACACAGGCAAGCACTCACTCGTCGAATGCGCTCAGCAACGCTAGCAGCCATCTCGCTTGCACGCATGTGCGAGGCAGTGCGCGCTCAGCTGAGTGTATGGGAATTTAGGTTTCGTATTGGAAAACTCAAAAGTGAGCATGAAATATGTGAGGCGACGTCGCTGCCGCTGTCGTTGCATTGGAATGCGCTGCACACACACACACATAGGGTATATGCATATTGCTGGCTCGCTTGCACGCGCAGCGTTGATTGACGCTGCTGTTGTTGGTGCTTCAGCCGCTGCCGGCGGCTGCTGCTGCTGCTGCGGCTGACGCGCTGCTTGTCTGTCTGTCTCTTGCGGTTAACCGCTTTACGTTGCGTGCGAAGCTTACGTGAGCGCTTTCCCACAAAACTTTTTGGCGCTTTTGCGCGAGCTGCGTAAAATTGCGGCGCCTCAGTGCTGTCAGGTATTTTGCGCTAGCCGCGCATAGCCGGACAACTAAACACCAACAACTACTCAAAAAACAACAACAACATCTAGTGCCTTAGACGCAGCCTCTCACACGTTAGTTCGTTAAGTTGTTTGTCGTAACGCGTCACGTAAGCGCGTTACGTGGTGTTGAAAACTTTTCGCCGTAAGAGATCGTCAGCTGTGTGTGGCAGCACAACTCGAGGGGGGGTTGGCAGCAGCAGCAGCAGCAGCAGCAACAACGTGTCAGGGCGGGGCGAGGCGGGGGAGCCAGAGTCGACTTCGGCTTGTTGCGAATGCGTTTACATGGCAAAAAGCAAATCGCAGTTGCCACAAATTCATTCAATGGTCAGCTGTGCGACTGTAAAGCGGTTTTCACGGCAAAGCGCAAAAACACGAAAAGCCCAAAATAAAAAACAAAAGAAATAAAATACAAAATAAATCAAATATCGCGCGCGTAAATTTCTAATAAAAAAATACGAGGAAAACTTGACACGCTCAAAATGCTTTCAGTGAAATGTGTTTAATTGAGAATTTTTTACAAGCAAATTATTTAATTGTAAAATTGCTTAAAAGATATTTTTGTTAATAATATTAAAGTATTATAATAATAATATTATGCTGCTTAGCAATCAGCCGGCCAATGCCAAGCCGCAGCCGACGTCACCGTCGCCAACAGCGCCACAAAGTTTTAAAGTCAAGTTGCAGCAACAAATTGCGGCAACTGCTGCAGCAGCAGCTGCCGCCGCGGCAACAATTGCCAATGGCAACGGCAACAACAACAATAACAACAACAACAGCCATCATCATCATCATCTGAATAATCATCAGCATCATCAGCATAATATTTCCTTTGCCACGGATTTCTCAATTGCCGCGATTATGGCGAGAGGCGGAAACCCCGCCCCGTCCAACAGCCGCGAGCCATCGGAAAGGAGTCTGAGTGAGTAGCTAAAGTAATTGAGACTAACAAGAATTCATTGTGATTCTATATGAACTTGTATATGCGTAACTATATCAAAAGACTGTAGCTATATATTTAAGTGCAATATCTTATTAGAAGATTGAAATGCCTAAAGTAGATACTAAATATTGAGAATGTAGTTGAGACTTCTTTGATATGAGTATAGTTAGATTAAGTAATGGACTCTATATCTTGAAGAGAGACTTTTTATCCTTTTCTATATCATTTAATTTAATAAAACTCAATATAAAAAAAAAGACGATAGTCAAGTAAATGCATAAAACACTTCCTTTAGAAATGCACTGTAGATGCTCGAGATACTTTATGCTTTGTTACTCGACATACTTTATATCTTTTATATCTGTAAAGAGATAGATATATCCATAAATATTTCAGTAATTCTCTTCTATTGAATCTCTATAAGTTCACGATACAATAGAAAAACGTAATATTATATTAAACGAGTACGAAACTCTTTTAGCTTTTCATTTTCATGCAAAAGATTCAAGAATAATGTTAATCTTAGCATTAAATAAGATTTGTTTGTGAATATAAAAGATATATTTATAAATGATAAATTAATTCTGAAAAATCTTAAAAATTAAGAAACATATTTCCTATTAATATCTATATAACAAGTAAAGGCATCTCAAAATATAATAATGCATATATTATAATCGTATAAAATCAAAAAGAAATACTTTAGCTAATTGAATATTTCTTTAGTTTTTATCTATACTATTCTTTTTATTTATTTATTCATTTGTTTATAAAATGCAATAATTGACAAAATTTTCATATTTATTCCTATTGCCTATGAATCTTTTAACACAGAATAGCAAAAAGTAATTTTAGAAATAAATTATGAATGTAATATAGTATTCATAACTTTTATATATACATGAACTATTATAAATTGCATGAAATGAAGCTGCTTCCCCGACGATTCTTGCGTAATCTAAAGACATTATATCTACGTTTCTATAGAGCAAAGCTCTACAAATAGATTCCTAAATCTGCCTACATTCTATAAAAATAGTTGGCAACTTCATAAGCCATACAAATATTTTTGTTTAGTTTTTATGCCCTCTTTTTTTTATAACTTTAATCAGCTTTATAAATTATTTCGTTTTTATGAGCATTTCAACAATTTCTAAGGTGTTAAAAAAGCTTTTGTAAATTCAAAAAAAAAAAAAAAAAAAATTGTTTGCATTTATGAGCCTCGAGGCTTATTTATAAAGACATTTTTACGATAGGTTTTTATTTTTTAGTTTTTCAAGTCAGCAGCTGCATAAAAAATTGTATATTGAATAAATATTTATTAATTCCATCAAATGAGAGTCTACACAAAAATACTTTGTGCAGAATTTATAGATATTTGATATAGATATAAAAATCTCATCTTAATATTGAATACAATTTGGCATGCGCTAAATGCCGTTAGACATCATCGAATTAATTCAGTTCATAAAATATTAATTCAAGCTGGGTTTTGCTTTTAAATGAATATAAAAATATTTTTTTATTTATGAGTAGGCATAGATTTTCATTTAAATTGATTAATTATAGATTTCAATAACAAAAAATTTTCATTTAAATGTTTAAGTTTTAGCGAAATAACTAGTTTTTATAATACTTAAAATGAAATATAATTTTGGCAACTACAACTTTAAGAAATCTTTGAAATACTTTTTTTTTCAAGAATTTTTACAATAATTGTGTGATTTATATATGTATTCGATTATTATAGATGTGTTCGATAACTTCTGCCTATAATCTTTTTATTCTTGCCATTGAATTATAATAAAAATCTTTTAGATTTGTAATTCACAAAATTATTTTTAGAAGAATTAGTAATCGGAGAGGCTTTTCTTACTGAAAAAGACGTCGTTATATGAACTGAGCTGACACTATAAAATTAGAATGAAGTTGTTGTTTATATAAGAATAAGATTCATGCAGTATATACGTATGAAATAAAATATATCTTAAGTTCTCCATACTAGATTCTCCAATTCTCTAGTGATTGCTACATGGTATATGCCTTAAGCTCTTTATGTCTCTTCAAAGCATGATATATATAATATATAATTGTAATATAGACAGTTCAAAAACATATTGCTTCATAATTCTCTATCTGATATATTGTTTTGATCCTTGGACTATAATTCAAACATTAGAAAGATAAATCTAGACAAAGATTACTAGAGTTAGCCTTTGATGAAAATGCAGGCTGTATAGAGAGACGATCCAAACACTATTTACAATAATCAATACTTTAAATTATCAATAAATATTCAATGTAATTACAATAAATTTTTATATTACTATTAATAAGATTAATATTATTATTTTTATAATATTAATATAATTATTTTTTTAATTTTAAATATTATTTTTGATTATTTGATATATTTTGTTTATTTTATTTAACATTATTATTTTTTTAATATTAATATGATTATTTTTTAATTTTAAATATTATTTTTTATTATTTTATATATTTTGTTTATTTTATTTAACATTATTATTTTTATTATTAGTAAAATTATTATTATTATTATTAATTCCAACAATAAATATTTTTAATATATAGTTCTCAGCTTAAATGTTTATTTATATATTTGTTTATATATATTTTTTATTTTTTGTTTATTTATATTATTTGTTTATTTTATTTATTATTATTAATATTATTATTATGATAAATATTGATTTCCTAGAATTAACATTTTTAATGTTTAGTTCTCAGTTCAAATATATTATTAAAAATATTATTAAATGTATAGTTTTTTATCTTATATACATATTTTAAAAATAATAAAAATAAAAAATAATTAAAATTAATAAAAAAAGACTCGTGGCTTCATTAGCTCAGCTATTGACACCCACAGCTGCTGCTCGCAATGTTGCCACAGTTGCCAATGAATATTATTTGTTTGTAATGTTTTTTGTTGTTGCTGCTGCTGGTGTTACTGCTGCTGTTGTTTATGCCACAAATTGCATATTGATGACAATGCAACGTTGATGACTTGATAATTGCGGCAAATGTGCGCGGCAATAAAATAATCAAAGCCTATTTGAATGCAAAGGGGGCGTGGCTAGGGTGTGCTGCGTGTCGTGATATGAGCACGCACACACATACATATATATTGTACATGTATCTATGTACATATATATAGATATTTATCGATTTGTATGCATGCGCAAAACTATTTAGATGCCATAATTGGCAGCTGTTGAACCCCTTCGACCAGCCCTCTCCAAATGCATTTGATTAAAGCTACAACAACAACAACAACAACAAATTAACATATGAAATCGCCGAGTAAATAATTGAATTTGTGTGTCTCATATCAGCAAAAAAAAATCTTCATGTTGCATGCAACATGTTGTTGCCGCCTAGACAACTCTCTTTATGCTCTATCTCTCTCTCTCTCTCCCTCTCTCTTTTAGGTCCATTATCTGTGGAGCGCTATTCGACGCAGGATGCGGACGATGATGTTGACGTTGATGTGGTTGACTGCAGCGACAGCGAAACGCCAACGGCTGCAGCAGCAGCAGCGGCCGCGGCAGCGACAGCAGCCGCCGCAGCAGCAGCGGCGCAGCAGCATGCGCGTCATGCATTGCGTGTTGCACAACAGCAACAACAACAGCAGCAACAACAACAGCAGCAACGACAACAGACTCATGCAGCAGCCAACAAGCAGCGACAACAACAACAACAGCAACACAGCAATAACAACAACAACAACAACAACAATCACAGCAAATCGAGCAGCCATCGAGGGCGTGCCACATCCACACCAACGGCTGCAGCTGCCACCACTGCCACGCCCTCGCCGCCACCCGCCCGCGCAGCGCACAGCCCCAGCGAGGACGAGCGCCTGTCCCCCGAGGAGCCTGCGCAGGTAACGAAACGCCACAAAGTTAGCATACAAAAAAATACATCCAAATACTAAAACTAGATGCAACAACTAAACTTGCTCTCCCTCTCTCTCTCTCTCTCACACTCTCGCCAACAGCTGCCAACGCCCAAAATCTTGGGCACTTGCAATTGCGATGATCTCTTGCCCGTGCAATGCCATCTGGAAACTAAAGAGCTCTGGGATAAGTTCCACGAGCTCGGCACCGAAATGATCATCACCAAAACGGGCAGGTGAGTGAGACACGTTCTCTTCTTCTTCTTCTTCTTCTTCATTATTTTTATTTTGCTCTAAACGGAGCGAGAGGAACTTTCAGTCAAGTTGGAGGCACTTGACAGCAGTTGCCCGAGGTGCATGGATTGGCCAAGTTAAGATGTGTTTGCCTTAAAAATTGCTATTCTAATTGAGTTGCTGTGGAATGAGTGATTATGAAGAAGGGATCAGCTCAATTTTCATATTTTATCATAGCTCGCAAATAACAGTTATCCAACTCACTCCTCTCATTGTATTCAGAATGAAACAGCTCTCATACACTGTGACTATTCGGTGGTGGAGATCTCAAAAGGACAATGCTCAGCGACTTCAAATTCGTATACACATATGTATGTACATGCACGTACACGCACGAACTCGCACACACACGCTGTCAATCTTTGCATACACACTAACAGCAAAAAATTTCGATCTGCATTGCGCTCTACACAAACATCCATGAATGAAGGTCGTGAAAAAACTCAAAAACAGATCGTTGCTGCTTGAGTAGGAGCGAGTTCGTAGAGTACAGTTATAAAGTGTTGCTGTGTGGGTTTTTTTCCGAAGCGTGACTTTTTTTTGGCCTTTGACAAATGCTCAACAGTTTCGTGCAAGTTTTGATTTCTATCTACGTATTTCCGTACTCACTCCTGCGCTCTCTTACTTCATAGTTCTCTACTTCACTCAAATTATTTTCTCTTACTCTCTGTATATTTGACCCTTTCCTATTATCTATTCTATATCCTTTTCACTTTCTCTGTTTTAGCATACTTCATGTATCTTAGTCCGTTTCAATTGCTCTCTGTTTCTCAGTCTTACTCTATATAAATTTCCCTCTCTCTCTCTCTCTCTCTCTCCCTATCTCTCTCTCTTTTTCTCAATTTCTTTTTCTCACCTTTCTTCATCTCTTTTAGTCTCTCGCCCCCCCCCCCCCCCCCACTTTCTACCTGTCTCCTTTCCTACTTTAAGTCTTCTTCCGCAGTCTCATTATCTCAAGTTATTTTCTCTCTCACTCGCATTAGTATGTCGCTTTATCTTTCATCCATCTCTATCTCCAGCTCATTTTCATCAATTTTCTCCTCTGCCAAAAGCAGTAGTGCTTCTCCTCAAGCTCACATACATATACATACATAGTCTCAGCTACTTGTCTTTATGTTGCCAATTAATTGTTTGCCTCTTAGCTAATTTTTCATCTGCCATCGCTCATAATTTTGTCTGCTCAGGCCGCCAATTAGCTGCCTTTGGGGCACATGTCGCCCAGTGGCATAAAACAATTTTGGGGCTCATCAATCGACGCTAATCAGACACTCGAACTCGAACTCCAAATAAAAACTCATCCTGAACGCAAGCTCAAACTTGAAAACTTGAACAATCAATAAACTCTGAAAACGCCTTTCACTCTCTCTCTCTCTCTCTCTCGCCTCTCCTCTCTGCTCTCTCTCTCTCTCCTCTCTCTCTCTCCCTGTCTGTCTGTGGCGTGTGGGGTGGGGTAGGCGGTGCGGGGCGTGTCTGGTTGAGATATTCACATTTACATTCATATTCGCCATTTACATTTACGCCCCGTTCAAGTTAACTGCAAAATATCAGCAGCTTTTTGGTTAGTTTCTCATTACGAATGCCGCCGCCACCGCCGTCACTGCCACCCATCGATGCCAGCTCCCTCGGCTGTTGACTGTCCCTCAAATTGATTGACAAGGCATCGAAATAATGTGCCGTCGATTTTCGATTTTCGATTAGCAACAGGCCGAGCCCACGCCCCCCAAACAGAGAAAAGAAAACAAAAACGAGCCCGCAAAAGCAGAGGCAGCCAAACTGGCGGCTGTTTCTTGTCAGCTGTTTTGCAGTTAACACACACATACATAAATACATACATATATATGTACACTCACTCACTCTCTCTCTCGCTCACTCACTCACATTCAGCATTTGCTTAAACGACTTTTCATTCGCAACTCAACAAAGTTGACTTCAGTAAAAAAGAGCAACAAAATTATTGCTTGACGATTTTCGTGCGAATGTCGTGTAAAATGCGAAATGCCAAATGCGAATGCATAGTAATTGCAGGCATATGCGCGACTACAGCATACCCTGTAGTAATTGTGCAAGTTTAACGTAAAAGCTTATTATTTAAAGTTTTAAGCTTTAATTGAAATCTAAATGAAGACCTTTCATAACAAATTGACTGAGAATAATATAACTCATGTTTATTATGAATTAGTTTAGCAAAATTCTCAAATTTCATATTCAATCACAAATCCTATCAATTTTGTATATGTGAAAATATTTTTTGCTTTCTAGAAAATGTATATCAGCCATATAACGGTTGCATACGCTTTTATTATGAATTTATAAGTAACTATTAAATATACTTGAATTTCTTCAATTTGCTCTTATACAAAATAACATTTATCTGCTTAAATTCCTACTTAACCATAAAATATCAAATTAGTATCTGTCATTTGCATATACCCCTTAGCACTCTTATGCTTAACAGGGTATATCATGCATGAAACATAAATTTTGAGCCAAGAGCTGCCTTTGTTGTTGCTGCTGCTGCTTTGAGTCTCAGTTTCCAGTGCTCAAAGCTCTGGGCTGATGACATGCGAAATGCGCATTAGTCGCTAGCTGGTAGTTAGGAACTGAATATGCTAACCTCTTCAGCCGCTTCTTCTACCGGTGTGTTGTGTGCTTGGCAACTTTTGTTTGTTTGGCTTTTGGCTTTGGCTTATTTTGTTTTTTCTCTGAGCTGTTAACCCCTTTCAGTATGGGATACCTGTATACTTCCGCCTCCTGGCACGCCCCGCTGTGCGCATTTGCGACACATTAACAAATTTACTCCTTTCGTTGGCTTTCGATTCATCCTGGCTGGCAGTTAGAGGTCCTGACAGCGCCACAAAGTATAAATTGCAATGTAATAGCTGCCGATTGTCGCGCTAACAACACATTTGCATGTCCTGTGTCCTTACGAATCTCGTTTTGTTTTTTTGTATTTGTTTTTGTTTTTGTGTGTTTCTTTCGACTCTGACTACGACTCCAACTGCCTCTGTCGCGCCGTACGTCGAGCTGTGCGCCCTGTAATTAGCGCAAAGCGCCTCCATGCCGCTTGTTTATTTACATTTGTGCGGGTCGGGTAGCGCCCCCAAAAGTATTACCCCGTTCGGTGTTTTTTTTTTTTACCTCTGATATAGATCTATGTCAGCACATCGTTTGGCTGCCAGCAGCAACTGCTGCGAATTACCATTCACAATTGCAGGCTCTGTTCCTTTGAGTGATATCTTTTAAATTGCTTAAATATATACCTAATACATTTGTCCTTCAGAGTTTAGTTGAGCTGCGTTTCAGCAGCTGTTTGTTTCCTATATATATAGAAGAGTGGAATATATATACATATGTATATAGTTAAGTGAGGCTTGTCTGACAGAAGTTTGGCAAGAGACTGCAAGCTTGAAGTAGAGACTGAGAATTTAGGATGTAGACATACGAATTTTCATAAGAACATATAAAGGATCTATCAAGAATACTATAGAAAATTTAATACGCATATGCATATATCTGTAAGTGTTTTCCATCAATTAAACTTGTTTCAGTTCTTTTCGCGTCAATTCTACTAGATATTCAAACCTTTCACATACACATTATATATTCAAAAGGAATTTCAAGGCAAGGCAAGACAAATCAGGCTAAAAAGTGTTGCCAAAACATGCAAATGCTCATGCGTGGAGCGCATCAAATACAAAGTGCGAAGCAGTCAAAAGCAACTCAACATCTTAGAGCAAGTTACAAATGATTTATGATTTATTGCGCACAAAGCCGGAAAAAAAAGGATCGAGCCAGGCCAAGAATTTTACCTGTTGCTACGGCTTGACCGAGTTTGCAGTCTTTTGAGAGCTGTTGTTGCGGTCATTGAGATAAAATGTCACGTGGTTTTTGTAGATTTTGTCACGCACTGTCAGCGGTTAACAAAAACCAACAGCAATTGGCGGTTGCAATGAGAGACAGAGAAAAGCAAGCAGGCGGCCTAATTGTCCCAGCCAAGTCAGCGGGCGACAATTGAGAACTAGAGAATAGAGAGAGAGAGAGAGAGAGAGAGAGAGAGAGAGATAGGCAGGCAGAGGGAGAGAGGTAGCTCAGCTGGTAGCCAACGGCAAATGTTTGTCAATATTTTAGCGACAACTCTTCACGCTTGTTAGGCAATTGTGTTGCCATACAGTTCGTCGGTTCCGCACAGTTCTAATCGTGCGGACAGTAGCCCCTGCCAAGGTGCGTATCAATTGCAATTTTCATGCTTTCAAACTGAACTCTATAAAACAAAACACGACTACCAGAGCCAACTTGATTAGCTTCATAGCCAGCCACTCGCATATTAATTCATTTCGAATAATTTTTTGGTACAACTTCATCAACATTTGATTGTCTGCCTCGAGCAGCTGTATCGAGTGAGCGAACATTTATCATTCGGCCTAAAGGACAACAGCAGCAGCAGCAGCAGCAGCAGCAACAATAAAACAAGTTAAGACCCAACAGAAAGGTGCAGGATCTGTGGGCATTTTTAAGAGGCAGTTAATAGCTGACCCCACATAGCTTAACTACGTACACTGAACGAAATTGGTATATGGAAAACCATAATATATGAAATACTATAGAATACAACATTCGATTCATTAGTCTAACGAAAATATTATTATTTTATTTTTATATTTTTCCAATCTTCAGAAAGTTTTAAATTTATTTAAATATTTCTTGATTTTTTTCATGAATTCAATTTTATATCTAAAAATGTTTTAAATTATAAACTTTATTTGAAGTTTTACTATGATTTTTTTCTTCCAAATTAAATAAATATTCCTTGTTTAAAATAATATATTATTATTTTTAATTTGGCTTAAATTCAAATTTTTTCATTTAAATTCCTTGTAAATTTGTTGTCTTTATTTTTCATTATATTTTTTAATTTATTTCCATTAATTTTTTTCATATAATTTTTTTTTTATTTTATAAAATCATGTTTGAAATACATAAATTTAATATTATTAATTTTTTATGTTTACTTTATTTTCTTTTTTACTTTTTATCATATTTTATTATCAAAATTTTCTTCAAGTGCAGCCGTCTCCTTTGTTCAAAGCTGCCTGAATTTTGCTGAGTGTTTTTAGCTACCAAATTATGAATTAATTAAATAATAAAAATGGAAAGAGATAGACTCTAAAATAGAGTGAGTGAGGGAGAGAGGCAGAGCTGTAAGAGCTGCGCTTCATATATTTTTACAAGCGATGATAAGATCGCTCGGTTTTGCTTAGGCTAGCGCTGCAATTGGGGGTTGCTCGCTGAAAGAATGAAAGGCAGCAAGAATTAGCATTTAGTTGCATTTATTAACTCAAAGCTGGCGGCTTAATTTGCTGGAACTAAGGTGTTGATAATGTATGCGTATAGCTCCCCGGGGCGGAAGTGCGGATAAAATGCGCCACATATAAAAACACTGAAGAGTCAACTAATTGGAACAAACTGAGACAGAGAGAGAGAGCGAGAGAGAGGGAGAGCGAGTGTGAGAGCGATAGTGTAGTTGTGGTCAAGCTAATTGAAAGTCCAGAATAGAGTCGAGAGTAACACTGCTGAAGCAACCCTCTATGGCAAATGGTGTGTAAACTTCATAATTGTAACCTTTGGCACCTAAAGCCAAATAAAAAAAAAAACTCCGACTGGGAAATGAGCGAAAGCCATTTCCCTAATTTTCCCATAAACAAATACATAAAATCCACACTTAGACGCAGCAAAATAATAATGCAGAGCAGAAAGCTACAACTCTCTCTCTCTCTTTCTGTCGCTCCCCTCTCACCAAGTGCGTGCCACGCCCACCCAGGCAGGGCTGGGCAGGGCAGGGCAGGGCCTGCAGGCAGCTCGCCGCTGAGTTTGGCTCATAAAAATGTATGTAAATGCTGGGAATATGATTTACGACATTTCCGCTGGCAGCGCACTAAAAGCGGGCGGTTGCCGCGTTAGTGCTGGGCGTGGCAGTTAACTGGGCGTGCGGCTCCCCGTTTGCGTTTGGCATTTTCACACATTTATGGACACATTAGCAAGCTATCAAAAGTGTTTGAAAGTTTTCTTAGCTGCCGCCGCCGCCGCAGCTGTTGATTTCTTGCTTCTTTGAATAGATTTGCCAACGCGTCAGGCTCGAGTGCATCGTCTCAGCTGATGGCAGTGCAGCGATAAGCAATCCGCTACAATGGTGCTAATTGTGGCATGCAACAACAACTGACGACTGACGACTGACGTCTAACGACTGTCGACTTGCAACTGCCACAGCAATGACAGTTATTACCCTCTCACACACACACACACACACACACAACTCTGCCACAAACATGGCGGCAAACACGCACACACATACGCCTCCGCCAGCAGCCACGCCCACGCATCTATTAAGACAACATGTCAAAGCACTCACTGCATGCAGTCGTCTCGGATTTATGTTTGACATTATAACTGAAATTATTATCAATTATATATACATATATAAATATATATAGTTTTTTATTCATCTATAAACATGTGTCTGCCGCACGATTTCCATTGGCATGCGACAGCTGATGAACGGGTTCGACTCTGATTTATAGCAGTCTCTTAAAAAACTAGATATATGCACGTATAGATATTATATGTTCATATATATGCCTTATACCTATTATATATATCATATACGTATTTACATATTCAATCATACATACATACATATATATGTATGAGACCTATCTCCAAGTCTCTGCTGCCATAGAAACAAGCAACTTGTTTATTACTTTAATGAAACTGAAATGAAAATGATTTTTCGAATAGTTTCCTAGTTTTATCTTCGTTTCTCTTAGATTTCCATGTAGCTGAATGACGAATCTCTCTCGTTCTCATCATGCTACAACTTTTTAGATTCTAGTTTCATAGGCCATGTGCAGTAAGGCCTTAACCGAAAAAGATTTCTTTGCCTAAAATTCCTTTCTGCATCACTTGACTGACCCTTCTCCAGTTATATATGTATTTCTGTCTACACATATACATTCCCTATTAAATCTCTTTACTATCCTTTCATATCCATGTCCTGCTCATATCATTTTCATATTTAATCAAAAACTCTATTTGTTGTATTGTTAATTAGTTGGCTTATTATGACAAATGTTGCAACATTCATTTACAACTCAACTCAACACACACACACACACACACACTCTATCGCACACCTTTGTAGACACAGTCACATAAACTGAAACGTAAAAGACAAATGACAAAAGAACTGGGCTGGGTCATTAGTGTCATTTACACTTTGGCTGGCCGCAACTTGAGCTGAGTTTTGTGTTTGTGGCTTGCTTGGCAGCAGCTAGGCTCTGGTAGCCGAGGCACTCTGATGAGGTCTACTTCGTCGCGGAAATGTGTCAAAAACGTGCTAAAAGTCATAAAATTAAATATGCGTCTTATTTACATACACACAACCCCCAGAAATCCTTCACTCCCAGCTCTCGCGCCACACAATGCTGGGCAATAAAAAAAAAAGCTAAGGTTTTTCCTATATTTCTTCGAGTAGTTGTTGGCATAACTTGCCTCTCTCTTTGTTTTATGTATTGAATTTCCTAAATTTTTACCCTGGCTTCCATTTTTGTTGGTCTACTTTCAGGCGCATGTTCCCCACTGTGCGTGTCTCGTTCTCCGGTCCGCTGCGACAAATCCAGCCGCCGGATCGTTATGCCGTACTGCTGGACATTGTGCCGTTAGATTCGAGACGCTATCGCTATGCATATCATCGCAGCTCCTGGCTAGTGGCCGGCAAGGCGGATCCACCGCCGCCGGCACGCATTTATGCCCATCCCGATAGCCCCATCAGCCCGGAGGCATTGCGCAAACAGGTCGTCTCCTTCGAGAAGGTGAAGCTGACAAATAACGAAATGGATAAAAGCGGACAGGTGAGTTGCAGCAGCGATGGTGTGCGAGTGTGTGTGTGTGTGTATCTGTGTGCTGGGTCAAAGGTTGACTGCGGCGACAGCTGAGAGAGAGCGCACATTGACACAAAGTGACAGCAACAAGAAAAAAAAGTAAAAAAATTCAAATCGATGAGCCATAAGGCTTTAATGGAGTGAATAGACTTTGAACTTCCAGTATGCGAAAAAGAAAAGTGAGTATAGCATTGTAGACAGAGAGAGAGAGAGAGAGTATAGAGTAAGAAGAGTAGGGATGAGAGTGCATAGGGAGAAAGAGAGCAGAAGACAGCAGAAAAACCAAACAAGGATATTCTTAAATCAATAAATCAAAAAAAGTTTGCATCTCAAATATGCTCTTTTCATTATATATACACGAAGAAATTATTCTATTCTATTATTCTAATTATACAACACAAATTATTAAGTTCACCTCAATCAAACACACTTTGAAATCCAAAACAGAAAATGAAATCACTCAAATTGAGCTACCAGCCAGGAACATATTCTTTTTTTTTTTTTTTTAACCCCCACATGAGTCACACTAAGCAAAAGGCAAACGAAGCCGCGAAAATTCACGCGAGATTCACAAGATATTATCAAGCAGCACTTCCTTAAGCATCCTGGCACAAAACATTTATGAATAATTTAGCTAGAAGACTAAAGGATATAAAATGCCGCGGCGACTGGTCTGCCATTGTCAGAACTACAGTTGAAAGAGAGAGAGGGTGATAGAGGGAGAGAGAGAGAGGGAGAGGGAGAGCGTGTATAGCTTGTTGTACAGCCCGGCATATGTAAATTCCAAAAAATGAATGAAAATTGTTGGCAATTTGGTGGCAAATGCAAAAGCCAAAAAACTTGCCCTTCTGCATGGCTCCTATATGCATACACATACATATATTAATATATGTTTCTGTGTATATATGTACATATATACGAGCTCTCTGACCCTATATCATGGACGGCCATATAACATGGAAAGTGTGGACGCTCTGTTTACGAGCCAGCCACCGTTTTTATCGCCGCCATAAAGGATGCTGCCCCGGAAAAGCGTCAAAACAAACGCCGACTACTTTTTATTGTTGTAAATTTTTTATAAGACCAACGAAGAAACGAAAAAAGAACTGTAAAAAAAACTTGGCTTTTGTTATTCGCTTGCTTGCAGGTCGTGCTGAATTCTATGCATCGATATCAGCCACGGATACACTTGGTGCGGCTGAGCCACGGCCAGAGCATACCCGGCAATCCCAAGGAGCTGCAGGATATGGATCATAAAACCTTCGTGTTCCCAGAGACGGTATTCACGGCCGTGACGGCCTATCAGAATCAATTGATTACAAAATTGAAAATCGATTCGAATCCGTTCGCAAAAGGATTTCGCGATTCGTCGCGTCTGACTGATTTTGATAGGTGAGTTGTTTTCATTTTTATTTTTTCTTGTTTGTTTTTTATTAATAAGTAGAACTACAGCGGGGGCGTCTCTGAAGTGAGTGATGTGCGTCTTGTGAGAGAGGTTTAAGTGCTCGTTTGGCCCAACTGGCAATAGTTGAATAGTTGAGCCCGAGCACTTTTATGGCGGCTTGTTTGCTGATTTACGACCTCATTTACGATGAAACTCTTCTGTTGCTGCGCTGCTCTTTAGAGAAGTTCTTGACTCTGCCAGCGCACAGTAGCTCAAGAGTAAGCCACTGATTAACGTAAATGTGTGAAAGCCAGTGGCAAATAGAAGAGAATCTTGTAGAAATCAAGCAAAGCAAATCTATTTCAATTAGCGACTGTTTAAACTGGAGCAACGGGAATTCTTTAGAAGATTTGCCGACAGCTCAGAGAGAGAGAAATGAATGTTCACGTTTATATATATTATATAATATATTATCTACTCTCAATTTATTCATTTGATTTTTAAAAGCTTTCATAGATATATGCAGTGTTGCTTAAACTTGGCAGCATAATCAATTAAATAAAGCAAATTTTAGGCTGCTCATTATTTTCATATTCTTTCGCTCTCTCTCTCCCTTTCTCTCTCTCTTCTCATCTATGTAGTGATCTATATGCCTCACATAATAAATTACTTTAAATTTCCCATTTCTACATATTTCAATGCAAAGTCGTCAGCTAATTAGCAGAGCTCAAACTTGACTTCCCCAGTTGCAACTCTGCTGTGCCTTGGCAACATGTTGCATGTTGCATGCGCACAGGTTGCACAGGACAATCAAACAACATTCGCTGCCCTGAGCAGGGGAAAGGGATACCCAGCGGCGCTTTAGGAAGTGTTTTTTATTTTCTCATTCTTTTCGGACAGAAACTTCAAAAGTAATGCAAGGCGGCGGCTACGTGTACTATTAAGACAGCAAACGCAGGCAGCCAGCAGCAACATGGACAACAGCAGCAACAACAACAACAACAACAGCAGCAGCAACAACAACAACAACATTCAATATTTTTAGCCGGCTCGGCGGCGTCTTAAGTGGCGTAAATTACAGATCGGCGCATTTAACTTTGAAGCCGATTCGTACATGAAATGAAAACACGAAAATAATGAGTGAATGCTGTTGTTGTTGTTGTTGCTGTTGCTTTTGTTGTTGTTGCTGGCGTTGTTTAGTGTCGGCAATTGGCAGTTACTTTCAACGTAATTATGTTATTGCTGCCTTGGCGTTTGCCTCCGTGTTGCAACAAGTTTAGCTTAACCCATTCTCTCTCTCTCTCTCACTATCTCGATCTCTACATTTCTCTCTCTCACTTATTTATGCTTATTCTGTTGGCTTTGTTCTTTGCAGAGATCCCATGGATTCGTTCTTCTTCGATCAGCACATGCGCGCCGCACCACTGCGCTTCTTTCCGGATCCGCTGATGGCTCAACTGACGCCCCAAGAGGCGGATGCCGCTTCGCTGGCGCTGCTAGAGAAGGCGCGCCAGCATTTGCAAATGTTTGGCCGTTCGCCGTATACGGAAATGTTGCTGCCACATTTGTATCAGCGTGCCGCACCGCCTGCACCACCGCCGCCGCACCCGAGCGCCTCGCTGGGTGCCTTTCAGCTGGGCATGTGGCAGCAGCAGTGGCCGCAGTTAACGGCCGGCTTCCTGGCTAGCGCCAATCAGCAGGCGGCCTTTGCCGCTGCAGCGGCTGCTGCAGCTGGCGTTAGTCGTACGCCCCCACCGCCACCACCAGCAACGGCTGTCAATGCACCACCAGCACCTGCCACGCCCACATCATCATGCGGCTCAGCATCGCCGGATTTGCGCATCAAGACGCAGCTCGGTCACTATCCGCAGCGCTTCAGTCCGTATCAGGTGCCGCAGCACGGGCAGCCAGCCAGCTCACCGTCACCCTCGCTGCGCGCCGAAAGTCCCTAGAGGGGTCGCCGCACCCCGCACCCAACCCCCCACTAGAAACAATGAAAACTATACGAAATCTATGTGCAATGATCGAACATGTTTGTAAATATCCAAAAAAAAAAAAAGAAAAACAAATGAATCGAAAAAAAAAAATAAATAAATAAAGCAGAAAACTGTAATCACTCAAAGCTGTGTAGCGCTAAACATGTTGCAGCAACATGTGGCAAACACTCAAATTTAGCAGCTCGTTTAAGCCATGCAACTGCAATGTGTTTCGAAATTTATGGAAATTTCATAAAGGAATCTGATAAATTCAATTTAATATATAATTTTTGCAGCAAAATAAAAAAATAAACATTAAATAATAATATTTAGAACATATTAAAATAATTAATTATTAAGTAAAGCAAAAACTTACATTAAATGCAATTTCCGCCAAAGTATTTGACAACATTTCGTATTTTGCATCATTCCACTGCCAACAATTTGAAACATTCATGAAAAAAATCAATTTTTAAATTATGCTGAAATAATTTAATATGAAATAGCGATTAATAGCTTGAACCACTCATTGTTATTACATAATGGAAATAATAGCGAATGCATGAAGAAGAAAGATATTAACTAAAAATAAAATAAAAATGTTTGGCTTTATATCCAAATGTTCCACATGATTTGGTGCATTGCCTTATGAATTTTTTTCAATAAATGTTAACACAATGGAAACTCTATTCATAGGTAATGAAAGGAAAATGTTGAAAAATGTATAGAAAATATTAAACAAAATATGTTATTGCAAAAATATGATTATATAATTTTTTTCGGATTTAAAAGAAATATATCAAAAGCAACTTCCGTTTCCAAAAAATAATCAAAATTAAGTTATAAATCTTTAATCAATATATTTAAAATTAAAAAATAAAATCAATTATGTACATTTTAATTTCAATTTAAAACTAAACTTCTAAATACTTTAACATTTTTAAAATAAATCAAAATTTCACTTTCAAGATAAAATTTTTTTATAATATTTAACTAAATTTCCTCAAATTGCGAAACACTTTGCAGTTGCTGCGCATAAACTTGTTTTATAAATATATAAATAAATATATATACAAATAAAGTATTTATATATAAATAAAAATAAATAAATATATACATATATGTACTTAGCGTAGTTCTTAGTTTTAGCCGTGTAACAGTATTAGTTAATTTAATTAGGCTTAGAACTAGTGCAAAAAAAAGAGTTTCGCTTGTGTTTTATTTAAATTATAAATAATTTTGTTGTTGTCTAATTGTTCCTAACTGCAAATTATTGTAAAAACAAAGAAAAAAACAAAAAGAAAAGAAAACAAATAAAACTCCCATGCTTATGTACACTATTCAAAGCCAACCAAATCCCTTCCCCGCTCCTGCTCCCCCTTTGAAAGCTGAAAAATCAAAAAGCGAAAAAAAGCAACAATTTAAATTATGTGCAAAAATAATAATAAACAATTTATAACACAAAGAGTAAAGAAATAAAAAAAAAACGTAAAAAAAATGTTTTTCGTTTGTGAGTAGTACATCCATCTATATCTAAGCAATTAATAAATGATCGTGATGATGAGCTTGTCGTTTATAATGATGAAGATGATAATGATGATGTGAAGTCGCAACAAAATGCAGCCGCACGTGATGCGCAGTCGCGCATTGCAGCAGCAGCAGAGGGAGCTCAGGTTTTTGCCTCTGACATTTATGCCGCGCCAAATGGAATATAATTTATAGAATTTTGTGCTCTTTATGAAAGTCTAATTAATTACAAGTCCGTGTTTTATACTCCTATCATATCATTTCCACATTTCAAGTCGCTTGTGCAGCGAGGGGCCCAGTGGGTAGGGGAGGCAGTCAATATATATTGTTAAAGGGTTGCCAGCAGCAGCTAAGCATTGCATGCAGAGACAGAAATAGACAAAGAGAGAGAGAGTGGGATAGAGAGAGCGAGTTGCAGTTGCACGCGACATGCGTCATCAATTTCTAATGATGTCTGTCTTCAACACGGACATTTGTTATTAATTGTTAATTGTTGTTGCTTTTGTGCGGACATTAGTTATTAATATTTTTTAATGCACTTTTTAATTAGTTGCTAAGGCAGACAAGGCGATCCAAATAAAGCTAGCGAAATGAAAGTGCCAAAATGGGAAGTACATGAAGTTCTCTAAATTTATTTGAAAAAAAAAAAAAAACATTTTAAGTTAATCATTTCATTTAAAAAACTAAAGGTCAGCTCATAAAATGCCAATTTAAAGATGAAATTGAACTAAATAAAATAAATAATAAATAAAAATAATAATTTAATATTATAAATGTATAAAAATATAAATAAATTTAAAAATAAACTTAATAACGAGAGAAATATATATATATATATATATATATATATATATTATATAAATAAAATATAAATTGAGGCTAATTTCAATTACAAAATAATTCAAATAATAATAAATATATATAAAATAAATAAAATAATTACAAATATTAAAAGCTAAATACGGAGCTGAAATAAATAAATAGAAAATGCAATATTGAAATGAGAAATTTTAAAATATAATCAAAAACACAATAAATTAATATTAAATTTAATTATTTTAAAAACAACTTTTGTTCTTTTTTATACATATTTCATTTACATTTACTTATTTATATTCCATATATATTTCACAAAGTTTTTGCTGCTAGAAATTAAATGATGAATTATATGATTATTTCTTTGGCTAAAAATCGATGAAAAAATAAGTGTTTTGCAAACATTATTCAAATTGCATAATTTCTATTGTTACGTTTCGTAAGACATGTATAATATTTGCAATTGTTTCAATTTGTTAGGCAATTAAACAATTACAAGTTGTGGCTAGGCCCATTTCTGGTTATATTTAAAACGCGTGCTGTCAATCATTTATAATTACAAGACAAGCATAAACGGTCGTAGACGGCCCTACATATGGCATATGAATTTTAATAACTTCATTTTTATGCCCATAGGCCACGAAGCGGGCAAACCGAAACAGAAACCGAGTAACAACTGAGGGAACATTTAAATATGGCTTATATAATAGCGAGTGTTTAGTTTGCCTAGACCTAACGAATAATAATTACATACTCGAAAGGCGCAATTATAAAATCATTTTTTAAGCCACAAACAAGCAAAAGCCAAGCCTTGCCTTGACTTTCCAAATATCTTAATTAACACAGGAAAAAAAAATTAACTCGATTGCTAGAAAACTGTGAGAAAGTGTCACATTTTCATTAAGTATTTATGTGTAAATTGGTTTCTTAACATTTTGTTAATTAATAGTTTAAGACATTTTAATTGCCTGACATTCTGATTGCGCTGCTGATCGTTATTTATTGAAATGTTGGTTAAATTAATTAATTATGTTATTAGAGTTACTCAAAATGGGAAGGAGATATGAGAATATAGATATGGGTAAGTACATGAAAGAGCACTAAATACTCTTGATTGATATTGTAATTATAGATGCATTAAATAATAGATTGAATTAAGCTCATAAAACAATTTGATATTGATTTTTCGCTCGTTTTCAGACTAAAAGCTAGAAAATATATATATTTTCATATAATTTAATCTCTTTAACGAGATATACTTTAAAAATATTGCATATTCTTGCATTGCCTTGGCTTTCACTTTGTTTATATAATAATTCACATGCTTCACTTAAGCCTGTTGCCATTCCAGCTATACTATATTTCCCAGTTAGTATTAAAGCTCCTCTAAGCATATTTAACAAAAAGAAATATATATATATATATACAAATATATATTAATTTTATGCTGAGCAAATCTGATTTCATCTCACCTCACAACCGCAGCCACACACAATTAGAGATAAATGTAGATTACCTGCAATTTTCTCACTCACTGCGACAAAGTCGTACACAAATTATCTCGCCACTAAAAATTTGCCTAATTTCCAACATAAATATGAAGTAGAACTTATCTGAAGCGACCGATCTATGTTCTACCCGGCCATATCTCTGGGCCGTCGGCAACCTTTTCTCATGTTGTTCTTGTTGTTGTTGACTAATTTTTGTGTTGTATGCCTTAAGCCTAAGCCTGAACCTGCCTGGCCGGCAGTAGGAAGCACAGAGAAAAAAAAAATAACAAAACACCCTCAAAAAAAAAAAAACATGGAAATTGGTAGCTAAACCCAGCCCAGGCGCTAACAAATTTATGTCTTCTTCAGGCTTAGACAGCGCAAAAGGTGCCACTAAATTAGCTGAGTGGCAAGAAAAAAATAAAAATAAAAACATGATAGAGGCAACGGCAAAGACAAAGGTAAATGCAAAGGTAAAGGTGAAGGCAAAGGTAAACGCCGCTCAGCTCATTACACACAATTTGCAGTTAGGTGCGAGCATATAAATTTCCTTTGGCTCGCTCGCCTCGTCTGACAAATATCCTTATCAAAATTATGCACACTTTTATCTAAATTATTATTTTGTATTTCTTTACTTTTTTTTAGTGTAGGTGTAGCTGAGGGTGGAGCCCTTATAAATTGTATGATGTGACAGGGATTTCACGTTTTTTTTATAAAAAATTTTTTTGAAGTGTGCGCAAATAATTAATTTTAGCTAAGAAATAAAAATTGAAAGTATTTTTTAAAAAGTTAAATGGAAGGAAGCAAGAGTAAATAATTAATTACAGAAACTCATTTCTTATGATATCTTATATTAATTGCTATATATAGTATAAAAATGTCTAATAAAAATGTAATGATAATACTTGAGATACAAGAATAAAAAGTTATATTTTAAGCAGAGACCCCGAATAACTCTTAAGGGATTTCAAAAAGTCCACAAATAAGTGTTTCGCATGGAGTGTTATAAATAAAACTCTCAAAATAACTCTTTCAGCATGTGCTTAGGAGAACTCCTTTTACTCAGTGAGAAAGAGAAAAACTGTGGGTTTTTCTGCGGTCCTCAGTGTGATATTTTATTGCCTTGCTCAAAAAAAATAACCCTTTTTTTTTGTGTGTGCTGTTGCTGCGTAGATCAATGACGCAGTTTGCTTTTGTTTTCTTTTCTTCTAACTGTTGCTGCTGCGTTGCACTATGGGAGCAAATGCCGATTTAGTGGCATAAACTCAAAATTTAAATATATGGACTTGAAATTTAGCAAATATGCTTAGATTACTTTTTTAGAATTTTGGATTTTCTTGTTTTGGAAATTTGAATGGGAAGAGATATTGTTAGACATTTCTAAAAAGGAACTAAGAAGGTATAATAAAATAATTTTGGACTTTATCCCACTAAATCGACATTTGCGCCCATAGTGCATTGGTCAGCGATGCACTTTGTTTTTGCCAAAAAAAAAAAAAACAATTTTTTTTTGTGTATGTGCTGCGTTGGTGTGTATGCAAGGGTTGTTTTCGCGGAGCAGGTCAATTACGATCTATAATTCTATGTGTGCGTTTGTCAACAAAAACACAGACAGACACACAGTTATAGAGACAGACAGACGGACAGACATAGGGACAGACAGATAGACACACAGACAGACACAGAGTTATAGACGAGCAGGCAGACACACAGAGTGACAGACAGACAGTGTGACAGACGAACGGACAGACAGACATGGCTATATCAATTTTTTTTTCTGCTGATCAAGAATATATATACTATATAGTGTCATCCACGCCTCCTTCGGCCTGTTATATACATATATCGACTCTGCTCGTCGCCCTGATCAAGAATATATATAATTTATATGGTCATATACGCCCCATTATGCCTGTTAATTACATTTATCAAAACCATAATAGTTTGATTTCTTATTTTCAATCAGGTTATAATTAAAAGCAAACACACAGCAAACACAAAGCAAACACAAAACAAACACACAAAGCAAAAACATATACAAAGTTTTATAAATGAGGATTTTAGAAATAAGTCACAAAATAACTCTATGTGTGAAAGAGTAAAAGTATTACTCGCAAAATAACTCTTTCAAAAAGAGGAATTGCCTGAATTCCTCCATGCCAAACACTCAGACTAGGAGTGAAAAAAACCAAAAATATCTCTCCTACTCAGAGGAATAAAGTTTGTGTGCGCCTTTTATCTCTTTCTCTCAGAAATGAATGAGACAAGTGAGTCGAGTAACTGTTATTCGGGGTCTCTGATTTTAAGAAACCTAATAATTAAGAGAGAAAGGAAATATCATTAAGAATATGCGAATGCTAAGAAGACAGTATAAACAATTTAAATTCATAACAAAAATTCTAATAAGACAGTTTACAGTTTAAGTAAACTATTTCTAATATTAAATATCACATAGAAAGAATTCTTTAAAATTAAATAAAAATACCAAATGAGAGCCACAAATGCTATTACCCATTTCTACTACGAGCAACGCTAACAAAGCTCATTCAAAATGTGAACATTTTAATTGCTCAGCTTTGGTTTGTTTTTCTCTCTCTCTCTCTCTTTCTCTTTTTTCCTCTGTCTTTTTTTTGTGGGCGTGGCATTCGCATTAGCCATGAACATGAGTTAATTATACCATAAAAATGTTTATTCAATTTATCAAAGCAACATGAAAACCAACAAGCGTCAGCTTGTCAAATAACGAGATATATCTACATTAGACCAGTGACTGCACTTCAGTATGTTATCCATTCCCCTCTCTCTCACTCATAGCTTCTTCTCACTCCTCATAGACCTTTTTTCTGTTTTTCCCTCCTCGTCGTAATGCTACCATGATTTGGCAATTTTCTTGTTTGTTGGTTCTCGCTTTTGATATGCTACAAAATACAAGTGTTTGGCGTGTGTTATAGAACGCCTAGAGATGGCAGCGGGTGAGATATAAAAAAAGTAACTTATAGCTTAATATATAGCTAGGAACGAGAAAAGACAAAAAGATGAGTGCTAATAATATGTCAATGGATGGAGATGACAGCGAGTGAGATAGTAATAAGTGTTGTCTACAGATATATGGTATTTAAGACATTGAGCACAGATGAGACTGAAAAGTATCTCTAAGATACATAAAGAATATATGTATCTTGAAGTTAGAGAATATGTATTGCGGAATTATGTATTGAAATTCTACTTTATTATTTCATATTTAATCAATATATAAAAGCATTGATAGAGTGTTGGAGTAACTTTATCGTGATAAAGCTTTTCTATGGAAGCTAAGAAATTTGCTAGCAATTTCAGTTTTACTATTCGATTTAGCCCAATATAGGCTGCCATCCCCAAAAGGTATACACAGGCAAAACAGCCCAAAAAGTCAACTCAAAGTTAATTTTGTTTACGCTGATAAACATGCATATATATATAATATTTATATATACACAGTAAAAGTCAGAGACTTTTAACAAGGACCGCCTGAAAATTGCTGTGAAATTAATTTCGTCAACTTTTCGGGGTGGGAAATTTTGCAAGCGCGGCTTGTGATTCGAGAATTATGGCAAAAGGCCTCGCCTTGCCTCGCCTCGCAGCACAGTGCAGTGCATTGCATCGCATCGCATCGCCTCGTCGCGAGGCGTCGTGTCCAGGGCACAAACAAGCGATGCCTACATCACACTTCAACACAATCCGGCAATTTCATCGAATGCCAGGATGTAGACAAAGTAGCGCAACCGGCACAGGGATAGCTGCACTGAAGGGGGCGAGGGGTGGGACTACAGTTAACCCCCTTTTTGTAAACCAAATGCATTTTACGTTACGCTCGTTGAGAATTTTCTCCTGTGCAGGCATGCATGTACACAGTCTATCTCCCTCACTCTGCTTTACTCGTTGACCCCCTCTCATACACTCTCTCACTCACTCTGTCTCTGTCCGCTGCTCTGCGCAGTCTGTTTTGTCTGCATATTGAAAATTTGCATGTTTAAGCATATCCTTGCCAACACTTTCCATGCCGGCCATACTTGCATGCCCATATATGTATGTATGTATGTAGCGAGAAGCACAGAGGCGTAGGCTAAACTGACGAAACATTGATTCTATGATAAGAAATGTAATTAAATATACTTGGCATTATTATTCTAAATACTTTGAAGCGCATTAAAAACCTCACTCTCTTATCCAATCGAATACCCCTGTTTAAATATGGTTCCCTACGCCTCTGATGTTTGTAAAATCTAAAGCTGTGCTGGGGGGCTGGGCACAGGGCGCTGCAACATGCCGGAAGTGCGCGCAGTTTAAAGCTTATCGCTGCAATTTAAGTTGCCCAAGGATATGCGCTCCTTATTGAAGCCCGATCGAGGCGAAGGCGAACAGGAGGGGCGTGGCAAGGCGTAACAGCGCAGCACGGTGCATATATCAAATAAATAAAATATAATTTCCGTGCAAATTAGTTGGCAATTTTGTGCACGGAGCAAACGGCGACGTTCAATGAACTCACAAGCCCAAAAAGGGATTTAAATATTTATATATATATATGTTTTTTTTTTTTTTGATTGATTTGTGCAGTTCATTAACTTTTCGACACAGCTGTCAAAAAGTGCAAATGTGATATAAAGTAGTATGTATATATATAGAATCTATAGATGTGGGCTAACTGCTGATTGATCAGTAAAGCATTTTGTATCTTTCAGATGACAAACTCTCGTCATTAGCTGGCGACTTGCTAATGACTATTAATAACTGTGTGTGCATGTATGTCTGCCTGTATGTGAGATTGCTTCGTATGTGCATTAACTAAATGCAATGTTTGTCTGTCTGCAATGAAAAATGATCATTTCATGGCCAAAAACAGAGACGTACATACATATGTACATATATGCGCAGAGCAAAGTATATGACAGATACAAACACGCACACACATGCACGCACAGACACGCAGACACATAGACACTCAACTCAACTCTATTGCTCACTCTGGTGTTGACACTTGAGAAATTTGTAGCTCATCTTTTGCTCGCATATCTCGATGCTCAAAAAGGCAGACAGACAAAAACTGCAGACAAGGGGGTGAGGTATGGGGAGAGGAGAGTGCAGAAGGCTGCACAGCTTTGCCACTAATTACAAATATACACACAGCCACACACACACACACACACTCTGATGTGCGAGTCACACTCTGACTCAGTTGAAATGTATCTTATAGATACAAACTGGTCGCAGCTGAGCAGCTGCCTGACTTTTGCAGTCCGTTTTGTGGGCGTTGCCAATTTAATAGCTTTCGGCTTTATTTCATTTAATTTTTTTCTCTCTTTTGGCATTGCTTGTAATAAGATGTCAACGCTGTTTAAATCATTTTTGACTTATGCAAATTTTACAGCAATTGAATATTTATTATGTGATGTTAAATAGAACTAAATTATAGCAGTATATTTAAATGGAATTTATATGAAGTATGTAAAGAAATAAATTTCTATTTAATATTCTATAGATAATTTAATTAATATTATCATTATTATATTAATATTATTAAGATTTGTACAATAGATACATTTAATATAAAATGATAAAATTATATAAAAATTGACTTAATATATTTATAATAAATTTCCATATAATATAATCTGCATAGATATATACTCTGCCTTATGTCGTCAGTTTATTCTCCATTCTTAGACATTTCCCAATTGCTGTGCCAAAATTAGCTCAGGCATTCCTCTTCTTCTCCTCTATATTTTCATATTAAACGACATTTTTCAGCAGCTTGTTAAACAGATTTTCTTAATCTAATTTTCAGAATTTTCTGTGCCTTGACACATTTGATCGTATATCAATTTAATGCTAACGCTTCGATGAGCTGTCAAATAATTTGAATGGCAACAGGTAAAAATAAACTGAAAACATTTCTATTTTTTTTTTTAACAAGCTTCTTCGGTATATTTTCATTTTTATTTTTTTTTACACATTTTGTTTATGGTCTGTGAATTATGTGAGGCGTAACATTTAAAAAAGGCGGAAAAAATATAAAAATCATAATAATAATGTACGAATAAAACTTAATGTTAATCAGGTGCGAAATATATGCGAACGGACATCAAAGTGAAAACGTGTGCTGAAAATAGAAAAATAAAAAAAAAAGCACAAAAAAAAAGTGAGAGAAGAGAAGCGCGCGTGTGGCTTGCCCCTGATGTGGCCGCCAGTTGCGGCGAATATGAAATGAAAGCGACAGCAGCAACAACAACAACAACAATTGAGCAGCAGCAGCGACAGCGGCAGCAGCAGCGGTGGCAGAGAGCGAATAAAAAGTCGAGCGACTAGTTTTGAGTGAGTTTCGTGCAAAGGCAGCCATTTTGGGCGGCTCAAGCTCAGGCGCGCGTAAGGAGAGCGAGAGAGCGAGAGAGCAAGTGAGCAAGGCATTCCAGTGGGCTTTCCAGGCAACAGGCGCAAAAATTATATATGTACATGTATGCGTGTGCAGAGGGGAAATAGCGCGTGTCTGTGTGTGTGTGTGCTTTGCTAAACAGCCAGATGATTGAGGGCGTTGCTTGGCAAAAATGGCAGACAATGTTGAAAGCTTTAACTACAGCAAGAGAGTGAGTGCAAGAGAGAGAGAGAGAGAGACATACAAAGAGAACGAGTGAACGTGTAGCAAGCCCAGGAGTTAAAAAGGAGGCAGTGAGACACAAAACAAGATGGTAGTGCGAATGAAGGCAAAGGTCGACGCAGCGGGTGGCTGCGGGGGATACGCTGAGTGGGCAGACAAGTTGCAACTTGTCCGTAGCTTGTTAACAATTGCTGCACTCAAATAAATGAGAGAGAGAGAGAGAGTGCGAGTCAAGGATTTCAATGTGTGTGAGTGCTAGTCTGAGAAATTAGTTTTGCCAAGGCGCAAAAGAAGCTGTTACTGCATGGGAAGAGAGAAAGAGAGAGAGAGTGGAAGGGAAAGAGATGGAAAAGGGCTGTAACAGTTGCCTGGCTGCAGGCAATAAACTTAATTAAAAGTCGCACGAGACAAAAGCCACACAAAATGTGATTAAAAACAAGCAACAGCACAATTTTCTTTTTCTCTTCTCCTTCTTTTTTTATATGTATAAAAGCAACGGCTGCTGTGACAACAACAATAACGACAACTGCTCACGCAGCTCCTGCACTTCCAATGCGAATTGCTTGTGCTGCCCTCGCCTCCGCTCTGCCCGCCTTTCACTTGCAATTGTTTGTCACTCAACAGCGTTGTCTTGTCTGCGCCACCTCCCTTCCTCCTCTCTCTCTCTCTCACTCTCTTCTCGCTCTTTTAGCTTTTTTATTTGGCGGGGCGGTTTTTACACATTTCACTTGCTACATCAAAGTCGTGTTGCTGCTGCTGCGCTGCTGTTGTCGCTGCTGATTATTCACATCGATTGGCATTTGTGAAATTTCACGAATTGGCACTTTTTACCACTTGGGTGGCTCGCGCGCTAAATTTGTACACACTTTTTTTTTTAGCGTTGTTTTTGTTTTCATTGCGGCTGTTAATCGTAGATGTTGCTGTTGTTGATGTTGTTGTTGCTGCTGTTCTTGCCACATTCTCTAAATTGCATTGTAACCAATTGACAAGTCGTTTCACACATCAAAGCTGCCTTTTTGTGTGGTCGCCTGATAGTGAAATAAAAAACAACTAATTCAAAAGAGAAAAAGAATTACACTGAGACAAATACAAATGGGTTTAGTCTACTTACAAACTAAAAAGTTAATGCATTTAATTTACCTATATAATTATTCATATTTATTAAAAACTAATTATATGTGATCAAATTTTATAGTAATATGAGAATAATACAAATGATAAATATATCGAAGAAAGCTCTTGATATTATTCTTGAATTTTGGGTACAGTGCTCTCTCAGTGATATAGAGTCTCCTCTTGACTTAGCCATACCACTAAAGAGTCAGCTTTAAGAGCAAACATTGCTCAAAGAAGTTCCTTCCGCGTTCATTGAGTCCCACAAAATGCATCCCCTAAAATAGCATAGAAATTGCCCCTGTTTATTGTTGATGACTCTACATGTCGTTGGCTGCCCACAGCACCTGCCGCTGCCCAGGCTCACCCTTGACCTTTGACTCGGCATTGCAGCGCACCGCCCGCCGTGTTTTTCCAGCTAAGGAAGCGTTGGCGCTGACTTTTGCCGCTCACTGTTTGAATGTAGGGCGCGCGTGTGCGATAGATCAAATGTAGGATAAAGCAGAAGCAGACATTAAAGACTGCATATAAAAAAAAAATATTATAGTTCGGTTTCACGTTTAATTAATTACAAAATATTTGTTTAAACTAAGCGCACAAAAAGACAAATTGATTAATTGATAAATGAATGCAGCTTGGAAAATTTATGTGCAGTTCGAGCTGTAGAAATACGAGTCTAAACTAAAAAAAAAAAAAATACACCTGTTCCATGCAAGGTGAACAAACATGTGTTGCTCATCGAGCAACCGAAGAGAACTATAAATAAAGATATTTATATATAGATATTTAGAGATTGCGTTGATTAATCGCGCAAAATTAGACAAGAAAACTTTAAAATTTAACAAAATAAATGTTGATTTATGTGGAAAAGCGACAGACAACTGACAGGCGACATACAAAGAAATATATCAAATTTCCATTTTAATTATGAATATTCAGCTTTCATTTGACTTTTTCTGTACACAGACGTCACGCATTTTGCGCACGAAGAACTTTGGAGACTCTCTTTAGAGTGAAGACCACACACAGAGCTACAATACAAACACATACACAGACTATTTGTTAAGCACAGAGAGCAAGTAAACTGCATTGGCAAACGTTAAGCAAGAGGCAGAAAGATCAGAGGCCAAATATCATAGCAAGCTTATTTTCTGAGAAACGATCTTATGATTCATTTTTTAAAATTTTAATTTTAATTAATTTATTTTTAATAGCTATAAAGTTACTATTTACCAGTTAAGTTAGATCAAAGTCGTATAACAGAAAAACAGATATATATTTTGGTGGTAATTCTTTTTTGTAGCAATAATTAATTGTTTTCTGCTTTTAGAAAAGTAATCTATAGACCAATCCATTGATAAATGTATCGAGACGAACTTCTTAAACATTGCATTTCAAAGTGGTGCTATTTTATTTTTCGCTTTACTTTCTTTACTTTCCAATTCATATATTTTATGATTGATAGGTATATTATACTTCATAGTCTTTACTCCAGTTTTACGCATGTTTTAACCTACTAAAGATGTTCACTTTAGCTTGTCCCACTTCGTAAAGCATTTCAAGCTTCAAGCTATAGCTGATAATGCTCGCTTTATGCACTGCAGCAACGATTTATATGCAGTTGCGACGCTAATGAGCGTAACGAAATTTATGACATTCCAGCAGCAACAACAACAACATTTGAATGTGGTAGGTGGTTGCTGCTGCTGCTGCTCGCATAATTCTCACACTTCGACAGGCCGCAAACGAAAAACAAATATAAATTGAATGCCGCCAAAGTTGTTGCCTCTGCCTCTGCTGCGCCTCGGCTCCAGCCTCCGCCTCTCCCCACACACACACACATTGAAATGTCGAAATTTAGTTGACAATTCATAAATTATGCGACTGGGCGCTTAAATGGCGCCACATGTGCGCGAGGCGAGAGCGAAAAAAAAAACGGTAGCGGGGCACACACACACACGCACAGACAGACAAGGCACACACACATACATTTTCATATTGTCATTAATTTTAAATAATTATGAGGCAAGTCAGCTGCAAATCACAACAATGCCCCAGCTGGGTGGCCCATGTGTGCTGCAGGAAGAGCAGAGAGAATAAGAGACTGAGAGACTGAGAGAGAAGGAGAGAGATACAGCTGTTAGGCGAGTGCACTCAGAGAAAACGGCAGGTATGTCGCTAGATGTTTGCCTAAATATGTAAATTTCTTCACGGAGTAGAAATTTGTAATGTTAAAAATTATTTAATATTAAAACAATAAGTACTAAGGCATTTTCTAATTAGATAAATATAAATAAAACAATATTATATATGAATTAAATATATATAAAATAATATTTTAACTTCATTTATCAATATCTTATATATTTTCCATATAAGAAAATTTAAAACTAGTTTCATGTCATATTATTTTTATTTATTGCAGCTTCTTTGTTCATTAAAATTATATTATTAAAATAATATAATATTTTTAGCTTAATTTTGGTTTCTTATTTCTATTATTCATGAATGCAAATTTGTACATATTTTCTTTTTAAATATATTTTAATCTAGATTTTTGCAGCTTCATTCAGTTCATTTGTTCACATTCAATATTATCGAAAGTTATTCTCTTTTCTTCCAGTGCAGCTCTTTAGCATTGACTCTTAATTAACTGCCTCCATATATCCTGCGCTACAAATTGTTCACACTTCAACGTTTTTGATGCCTGCTCACCCCCTCTCTATGATCCGCACTCATTTCCTTTCCACGTGTGTCGCTGCTTTCGTTGCTTTAAAAAATCTGCCCCCGCTTAGCTACTATTTGCTCCAAGTTTGGGCATCTAATTGACATGTTCGTGACACATGTTGCTCCCAACAGCTCCTGGGCAGACAGCAGAGAACAGGACAGGACAGAGCCAGCCAGGGCAGACAGACAGACTGTGGAACAGGGACCTCACACACTTACGCGCCTCCAGCGCAAATGTCAGCGATATGAGAGTCGATGATATATGATTAGGAAGTCTCGCTTCGTTAGCTGGGATATATGCACAGCTTTAAACATGTATGAGAGTAGATATGCTTAATATATATGTATATATATATATTTGAATATTAAGAAATGCTGTTGTGACACTGCCAACAAGGCAGTTCACAATGTAGAGGGTCTCAGGTTCTATTGTGAGAAGATATAAAAAGTATACAAGTTTCTGATAAATGAACTGAAGTTCATTAGCATGTTTCTTCAATGTGTGAGGCTAATATATCCAAGGCTATTCTATTACATTTTCCTGAAATTCAGTTGACTGTACGACTCTTTGAAGCTGATACAAAGTTTTACAAAATTGTTATACAAAATTATTATATGGAAATGTTTTATTATTATTAAGCTCTTAAAATAACTCTACTTTTTGGTTAGCGCCAAGATTTTTAAATGACAAATTTGATATTAAATATTTAAAGATTTTTATAAATTTATAAAAAATAAATTTAGTCGCACAAAAAAAGGTTTGCAGTTGAGTTCAAGTGAACTCTCTTAGCAATCGTTTTTCAAAAGACTTCAAAAAATAGTTGCTAAAATATCTATAAATGGAGTTTTACTTTACATTATGCAGAATAAAACAGAGTCCACTAAAAAATAAATTGTAGAACTTTGTCTTCAATAATATAGAAAAATTCCAATTACAACGCGCGCCCCACTGCACAATTCACTTTTCTCAGTCTCTCTCTCTAGTTGCAACTCTCTAAATTGCAACGTTATTCTACACTAGCAGCACATGCCACTTAGTTTCGCTTCTAAGCCGCCGCCCGTTCAGCGACTAATCCACAAAATCTGCGCTTTTCATAGACCATTAAAATTAACTAGCAGCATTAGAGAGGGGAGAGCGCAAGAGAAGTTAGGGGAGAGACCAGTAGAAGAGCAGAAAGAGAGATAGAGAAAGAGAGAGAGGTAGAAATTCATTGCTCGTTGTTCGCTTTTCAATTGAATCCGCATTTTATACGCACAATGCACAAATCCGATTTGAATTTTTAAGGCAGCAACAACAACAACAACAAGAACGAAAGCCAAAGCCAAATCCGGGCAGGGCGATAATCGCCAATCGACCCAAGCAACAGCAACAACAAACAATGACAATAGATACAACAATAGGTATAACAACATTAGCTAACTACAATACTGACACCCTCCGCCCACCATGTAGCACACGCCCACTCATTTATACGCACACACACACACACACACACACAGGCACACACGTGTCAAGCGACTGTCTGTCGCTCTGTCTCCCACTGACAGCTACAAATTGCGCTACAAGGCTGAGCTTGTGGGCTCACCTCGCCCTCTTCGTCAGCCCCCGCCCCCCGCTTGCCACTCCAGCCACCTTCTCCCACCTCTCTTAGACCAGTCAAAAAGTAAGCGTCGACGTTCGTGTAACTTTCAGCATAATGACACAGACACGTGGCTGTCTAATGTGACCAGCCGACGCCGCCGTCACCAACGCTGCCGAGAGTGGCTTGAGCGCTTAGCTGGGGCAAGGTGCGAGCGTTGAAGTTAGGGGAGACGGGGGTCAGTTAGATGTACGCATTGTTTTTAGCCCGAATTTTTATGTTAAATTGGTGAAATGCGAGATTTTATGTGCCTATCTGCCACGTTTTTAATACACTTTACTGCATTGCGGGATTTGGCGCAATTAAATGCGTGCCAAATTGTTGAGCTAATTGAAATGGCACTTGATATTTAATTAAATTGAGTACAGAATTTACAGATTTTCATACCACTTGCTGTGCAATTAAAGGGATTTCCAAGGGGAATAACAAACGAGACAACAAACTTTAGCTCGAAGTGCAATTAGAGCAGTGGTCAACAAATGTCGTTATAGCTGATAGAGAGCAGGTTTAGAGGGTTTTATATTAATCAATGCTTATAATTTAGTAAACGAAGCTTGAAAGCCTTGGATTTAGTCTATGCAAGTTGAATTCATTTTAATAAATACATATACTATATAGTATATATTTATATTTATAAAATATTTTAAGCAATCATTTTAGGGCTCGGACTCATTCACACTCACACATGCCTAACACACATTTATAGAACATTTTCAGTCTCATACTGCTTCATGGCTCAAACAACTCGAAATTCCTTCAGCTGGCTGTGTTACAACTCAATTAGTTCAACCAAAAGTTGATCAGCTGTCAATGATATGATATATACTTATAGGCAGGGCACGAGAGTTGCCTCTCTCTATCTCTCTCTCTCTCTCTCTCTCTCTCGCCATCGGACACAAGTGGAGCAATCCATCAATCAAACACGAGCATATAATGTCAAGCCAAGGGACTAGTTTGTTAGATACCAATCTATATAAATTCTGTATTTGGGACTGGCCAAAAGTTAATTTATTTATAATTGCCAACAGTCTTGAGCATATATAGAACCTCTCCTCTAGTCTGGTCGTTCGGTCGGTCAGTTGAGTGTGTAATGACTTGTAATTCTGTTATTCAGCTAATGAGCTCATAGCTGGAACATGTGTAAGTGTTACGCTAGCGATAAGAGCAACGGGCAGCGGCATTTCAATTAGCTAACTGCCAGAGTCTCTGTGTAGCTCGAAACTCATCCTGTCGATATTAACGCGCAATAAATTAGCAGAAGCTCGAGCTCTTCGAGCTGTTGGTGTCTAGTAGTTGTAAGACCTGTCGATCGGCCGACATTAACATGCAGAACCAGCGTTAGCGTGCGGTCCTCGATGCGATGCGATACGATGCGATACGATGCGATCCGATTCAATCCGATTCGATGTGATGCGTTCCGTTGCGATGCGCATAATCTTATTTCCCAACTCTTTCGACGGTTAATTTCAGTTTGAGATAATTATAGAGCGGCTGCCACCAAAGAGGCCAAGCCACACAGCATGGACAAGGGCAAAAGGGGAGCGCTTGCACGCGCTCGAATTTATTATTAGGCCCCAAAGAACACCGTTCTGAACCCACTACCCTCCCTTTTGGCCTCTCTGGCCGACTCTCTTTGACTCCACGATCTGCGGACAATCAAGTTGATGCTTCTGCAACGACGGCTGCTGCTGCTGCTGCTGCTACTCTGGCTGCTGTTGCTGAGCATCAGAACAGGGCGTTGAGTGTAGTAAGTGATAGTGGGCAGCATCAAGCGGCAGCCAGTGGAAGGCAAAAGCAAGAGCCGACGCGTTCAACAGTGCATAATTATACACTGCACACTGCTGAGGGTATATAAACATAGATATGCAGTTGGTAGCAATTAAACATTTATTATATAAAATTAGATAAAAAATATTTTAAATTTATTTGCGAAAACTTTCATATTTAGCTGAATGGCTAATGAAGTTCTTTTCTTATATAACAATTAGCTTTTGTCTGCGAATATTAATTGATGCATTGATCTATATCAAACAGCTTTTGTCAGCCTTAATGCTGTTTGTTTCTTCCCTTTGCAATAGTTAATAAACTTTCTTCTACAATTACGTTCACAATTTAATAAAATCGCAGGATAAATATATATATAAATATATATTTCATACCAACATCGTAGTCTTTTAGCTTTACCACACTTGATTCACCCGTTTTCTCGATTTGTTAGAGCATTCGCCGATCTCATTCAAACCTTCTCCATTTGACGTATTCTTTCATTATTTTAATAGTTATATTATTTTCAGCATTCCGTATGATGCAGCGAGTGGTTGTGCCGCAAAACGTAAAGCGAAATGCCGACAAATATCAAAGTCATATGCAGCCACGCCCACCTAATGGCATGTTGATCTTCATCAAGATCGCAGCGCAGACCTAAGGAGAGAAAGAGCGAGAGCGACTTACTTTGGGGGCTGCCCTCCATGGAAGCTAATCAACAATTTTCTCACCTCTTTTTGTGTGAGCGAGAAAAAGAAACGAAAAAAAAAACTATTTCAGAGTGAAAAAAAAAATGTTTGCGGTAGGCGTTTGTCGGACTGAATGTTCTGTCGGCAGAGCCGGATTTTGGCCGCCCTCTGCAGCAGCGTTAGCCTTTGTTTTAAGCCGCAATATATATGTACTATATATATTTATATTTATATTTTTTTTTTTGATAATAAGACACCGTGGGGCAAGAATGCCCTCAACCTGTTGCATGTCCGCACACGAATCGGGTTAATCGATTTTAAATCGTCTTGTAGAATGTTTTCATTTCTGGCTGTTTCGATCAACAATTGCTTAGAGAAAAATGAATTTGCTGTTAACGGTTAGAAGTTCGTTAGAGAGTTGCTGCAACCACTGCTCAACCACTATAGCCCCCCGCATTCAGTTAAGCACTTAAAAAATCGGATAGCGTCTGGCTTTTTGTCTCGCAATCGCGTGAATTATGGCGCTCGTATTATTGCGGTTGCGGGACATATGGATGTCCATTTAAATCAATTCGAATATATGGCATCGTTAATGGAAATTTATACGCGTAGTTACTTGCCACACCACCACCACCACCGGCACCACCACTGACACCACCAATGCCAGCGAGACCACACAACAAACAACATGCAACAGACAACAGACAACAAGCGAGGCTACCAAATAAAACTTGCTGAATATTCGCACAGCCAGTTGCAAATTGATGGACAACCCACCGGGCAGAGACACCAGCGAACAGCAGCACCACACACTGTCCCACTCTATCTCTCTGTCTCTCCCTCTCTCTCTCTGTTGCTCTTGCTCTGTAGGCACATTGTATGGTGCTGTATTTATTTATAGCATCGCTCGCTGTGCTGATTTTTCAAATACTCCACTAACTGACAAACGCTTCGAGCTTAGCCACTGGACCAGGGCAGAGGGTCTGCCAAGCCAAGCCAAGCCACAGTCACAGTCACAGTCACAAGTTGTGCCACACACACACACACACACACACACACTTATACGCACCACATGTAAAGCTCGAAAAAAAATTACGTTTTCTCAATAAGTTTTGATAAAAATCAACATCATTTGTGGTCGGCCCAGTTGGGGGGAATTCCAATATGGTAGCACAAATGGCAACAGAAACAGCAGCTGGCCAAATGCTGTGTGTGCTCTCTCGAGTTAGGCGAACTGCATTCGATTCGAGCTGAATGTAAAATGAGCTACTTAAGCCAAACAAACTGAAGTGAAGAAAGCTCAAACAAGTAACTCAAGTTAGTTGAGAAATTTATTCTAAATGTTCGTATGTGTGGCTTAAGTCTTTAATATTATTCTAAGCAACAGTTGGATATAGATCTAGAAATGGATAGAGAAATTGAAATTTGATGATGATGATGATTAGAACATATGTATATGTATGTAATATATTCGTTTACGAACTCAACACTAAAGTTTATATTAGATAAGCTTATCCCTCTCTCTGTCAATCTCCCACTGCCTGTGCTTTTGACTTCCTCTGTATCTGTCTCCCTCTCGCTCTTTCATTCCCTGTTTGCTTTTTCTCTCATTTGAATATATGTATATCTCTTTCTATATTTACATCTCTCTATGTCACTCTCAAATTCCATTACTTTCCAACACTACACTCTACTCTACTGCCAATTAACAGCCCACACAGATATGCCACACATGATTTGACGTAGCGCAGCCAATTCAGAGGACCGTTTGCTCATTAGGCTACTCGAACGCCCCTTATGCGATTCAGAAACCAGTTAAAAACAGCTCATGAGCAGCTCCTCCTCACATTGTTGTCTCCTCTTGCTACTTCTACTGCTCCCGCCGAATCATCCGTTGTCGTTGTTGTTGTTGTCAGCTTAAGCTAAGCCAAGTTGCCAAAAGCGATCTTCACTGCTTGCGCCAGACTGCCTGTATGACTGTCTGTCTGTCTGACTAACTGGCTGACTGACTGTCGGGACAGACTGCTGTGCCCAGCAGACAGCCACAGCACCGTTCCACCTCAACCATCACATTCACATTCACATTCACAACTCTCAACTGGGATCTCATGCTCATGTCTTACGCTCGTCATTTGCGCGATTTTTAAGCTGATGATCAGCGACAAACGATCTTTCACTCGCCTTATGATGGATTCATACCACCAACAAATTTGCCACTGATGAATGGATTTCTGTCTGGGTATCCAGCTCTACCCGTCATTCTCTTGCTCCCTCTCCATCTCTCTCAATCGCGCTCTTTCTTTCTGTATCTTTCTGGCCATGTCATTCACAGCAGTTGCGCAGCCAGCCGATAAACGCCAACATGGTGTAGAGATTTTGTTCAGCTTCTGGAATGCGTAGCAAGTTGTGGCAGACACGACAGTCGCGTCGCCGTCGCCAGTTGCCGTTCCCGTCTCTTAAAACAGAGACAGCCAAGTCGAGAGAGTTTCCTTGAGAGTGTGTAACAGATTGTAACAAATTGAACGGGCATTTGTAGCGACAGCATCCAAGTGCTGTCATTGTAGAGCATCACTTGGGCTAATGCTGAAGATTAGGATGGGTTGAGACTAAATAAAAAGAAAGACATTGCATGTAGCATATTAGCTAAGCTGAACTGACAGCTCCAAGTTGTATCTATAAAAGTATATATATGAATAGTTTCTTTTGTTATAATTATATGATAATGGGCAAGTTTGATTAAGTTGCTTAATAAATGGTTATAAATTTTAAATTGCAAATAAGTTTTGATTTGGAGTTGAAATGAATTATTAATTCAGATATGCAATTATATCTAATTAATATATAATTGAGATAAGCTTTTACTATTTTGCTGATTGATTGCTTCGTTAAAGAACTTTATATACAAAGAATAAAAATTTAATAAAATATTTAATGAATTTATCTTTAAATTTAAACTTTGTATTTGCAACCACAACTCACTTCCAGAGTATCTCGGCTAAGACATCCCTGTGGATTCTGGCCAAGCCTTGCTCCAACATTTCATTTACAAGTTCAAGCTAAATATATGCTGTCATTTCTCTTCCAGTCTCTACACAATCACATTATGCACCACTCACAAATCAATAAAGGTAATTTATCTATGGTTTTATATAGACGACCACCCACCGCCACACAATGGTCATCAATTTGTGCCAGCACTTTGACACTTTCTACAGACATTTCTTTGATATGCAAAGTGACCAAAAGCTGCACAAAGCAAATGCCGCCGACAATTGTCAGTCGATATGCTCAGCCGTCGCGCTGTCTGTCACAATCACTCGATATTGAAATAGGTAAATTACCAGCTACACAATATCAAACACTATATATATTTTTAGGTACATGGAAAAAATGCTACATAAAGAAATAATATTGCCACAGGCTAATGCCCAACATCAGAGGCGAAGACCGACCCAGCGAGTGAGCGCATTTAATCGACACTTTTGTCAAACGTGTCAATCAAAATTCTTCTGATGTCTAGCTGAAAATGGCCACGCCTCCATTTGTAGGCATTTCTAATCGAATGCTTATGGATGTTTTTTCTTTATCAATGTGGCACAGTGGTGCAAAATTTACTTGACGTTGATATTGAAATTGTAAAAGAATATCGAGAAAAGACTTTTTTAAATCCATAAAAAATTTATAAATTAAAAAAAAAAAACATTAAGATAGATATAAAAGAAAAATAAATATACATATTTATCATATTGCAGAAATAATATATTAATATTATAGAAATAATATAGAAATATAGGTATATCACATTGCAGAATATTTCTTTTCGGACTGATTGACTTAAAAGTTCAAAGGATTAAAATTTTGGAAAATTTTTCAGCATGAATTTTATTCAATTTATTTATATACATTTAGATGGCTTCTAAGTTGTGTTTTATATCTGCTGCTATATCAAAGCTTTTCAATTGAATCCTTAACGATATCGTTTACCTCTAACCACTGTGCTATGCTATGGCACTACAAGACAAAAGCAGAGCTAGAAAAGAATTAGTTACGTTTCATATTACAAATGCAGCGCGCTCTGAGTATGTGTGTGTGTTTGGTATGTATTACTGCTGTGTGTGTGTGTGTGTGTGTGTGCGTTGGCGTGTAAAAAGCGCCGCGCGTTGACGTGTCAGAATTTTCATATGCATGTCAAGTGTCAAATGCTGAAAATCACTCCATAAATGGCCATCATATAGTCAGCCTCGCTAGCCACGCCTCCTTGCAGGCAACGACACCCGCACGCACCTCTAGAAGGCGCTGATTACAGCAACTGTTTTGCGGTGATTGTTTTTGTTGATTCCTCGTTTGATACGCAGCTTGTCATGTCAGTTTTGACAGACCCGATAGAGCAATGAGAGAGTGAGGGAAAAAAAAAACAAACTCAACTATGATCGAGGTGACGTCGGATGCTGGTCTGAATTGTTATGATTTCTAGTGTTTTGCTGGTGGTTGGACCTCGCTCATTCGTTATGCTTAACTTCAATTAGAGAAATTGAGAGTTTCTCCACATACATGAGCGCGGTGGTTGGGCCTAGGGACAGCGGCAGGGCAACACCCTAGACAACCACATAATTGCCATTAGATTAGCTGTCATGTTTTAGCGCGCTTTTGTTTTTCTTTTTTTCTCAAACTGCGATTTGATGACAATGACACATTTTTACTTATGTATTTATATATATATATATTTATATATATTCACTTTTCCATCTCCCTCAGCTTGGATTTTGATTTGACATTGATGTGTCAGCCCGTTAAATGAGCAAATATGACAGGGCTTGTTTTTGCCATTGTGGTTTCACAGCCCCTCGGCCCAGCCCGGCCCTTAAGGGTGACTGATTGCGCATTGTTGCCGCTGCTGTTGGCTGCTGGCTTAGTGACTTTCTCAGGATTTGTCAGTTGTTTGCGAGCTTGATTTGATTTGATTTGATTTTGATTTGGCTGTTAAGGCTAACCTTGAGGGTCTAGTCAATTGCAAGTTCTGGCCAAATCTTGCACTCTAGACAATACCCAAAGAAAATTAGCTGACTCTTGTTGAACCTTTGCATTGAGACTAGATTGACTTTGAGAAAATCTAACGATCTTTGGCATTGGTCAAGTCAACCTGAAAATGGGCATGGGCATGGGAAGATTTGCTGATGCTGTAACGGTTGCATTGGTAGAAAAATTGCTTAATTTTGCATTATTTTTTCTTAATTGAAATTCTCTTCATAAAATTTTTTGTTATTTTTATTAAGTTTTTCTTTTTAATTATAATTATATTTATATTTTTAACATATTTATTTTTTTTAATTTTAAATTTAAATTTAATTTAACATTTTTAAAATTGTTTCTGTTATTTATAATTATATGTTTTTATTTAACATGTTTATAATTAAAAATTTATATTATTTTTTGCTTTTATATCAATTCAAAATATTGCTCTTTATATTATTTATTTTTTTAGATTTCATATAAAGAACTTCAGCCAAAAAGACTTCAAGAAGCCCCTATCACATCTTTCTACGCCCCTATAGAATCTGTTTCTACTTTTCTTATTTAATAAAAACATTTATCATGTGATGCAAAAACTTTGGCATATATATCTTTCTATCTAACAGCCTTCATTAATTATTGTAAGTATTATTTATCTTATATAAAGTACTCCATTATGATTTTCTACTTTTGCCTCCATAACTCAGTTCAACATTTTATTAACCAACAAAACTCTAGCTCAACTAAAGATTCATCTCTATCTCGCCGTCTTTCCTACTCTACAACTAAATAACTCAATTTAGTCTTCTACACACTTTCAATATTATCCACTTACTTCTATTAGTTTTATCTCTCAGCATTTAAGCCGAAATACTAATCCAGCCTAAATCAATAATTCAGCTACTCGTTAAGCTGCGGCAATCCAATGGCCTGGCAACGGGAAGGGGTTTTCACATTTAAAGCATATTAGATAACTTGTGCCCGAGACATGGAAAATAAAGCGGAAAATTTCGATTTCATGGCGATAATCATGAAACGTGATTTATTTAGCGGAACAATTTGTCAGTGCGGTGGCGTTTGGCTGTCCGACCCGTGCCCGTTCTGATTTACCCCGATAGCCAACGGCCTCAGTGGCCACAATAAAAATGGTATGAGCAGGAGGAGGAAGGCAGAATGCGAAAGGACACGAAAGGAGCAGCAGTTATCAAAGGGGTGGTTCACAGCTCTGCCCGTCTGGCTGCTGTTGACTTGTGAGTGCTTTGCACCACGATTGCGGATGTAGCGGCAGTCACTTTGTCTGTGCACAAATTCGCGCAACTATTTTTGGGTAACATTCGGCGACATAAAATGTTGTTATCTATGGTCTCATTATCATCATCAAACAGCGCACCGAGTGCGAGGGTGCCGTGCCGTCCCGTGCCGCCCCCTTTTGGCATTATACCTAACCTAAGCGGATGCAGTCAAGTTGAAAATTAATTTTGTCACAGTTGCGCATCGTCGGATAGTGTCATTATGATATCGATAACCGACAAGCGACAGAGAGAAGCGTGGACCACGACCACGACCACGATGACGATGATGATCATGATGATGATGATGATGATGATGAGCCGCCGTATGGCGTTGCCAATTGGTAAGCATACGCCGTTAGATAATGTCCTTGCCGCTAAATTGAAAAGTTGCCTTGTTGCATAGGTCGCGTGATTTCAATTTTTTGGCTGCTTTTTTTAAGCGATTTGTTGCGCTCGCAATTTGCATGGGTATTAGAAATATATATATATATATAGAGTCAAAGCTAGTTTTGACGTGGGAATTTGTAAATTAATTTAAATGAAATTTAGATTTTATTAGCTGCGCAAATTGAGACACACTTTCGGGTATACATGCGAGGCGTGAGAAAGCAGGGCTAATAAAAAGGAAATATATTATGTGAAAAAGCTTTGGCAAAGCCAAAAATTAAGAAAGAATGTTGTGAAATATGAATGTTGCTTGTTCATTGAGCACTTGCATAGGATAATATATATGCATATAAAATGAGTTATAGAACACATTAGCATAATGACAGTTGAAGGAGCAATATCTGCGCTTGCTTATTTATCTCTCATCTCTTATTAATATTTAATTTTCTTTCAAGAACTATTATTTATATTAATATTACATTAATATTTGTTTCAATATTTCAATATTTCCACTCATTAAATTCATATTTCTCCACAACATAGACGTCATCTTAAACTAAATTTAAAGCAAATGCCTTACCAACAACTTTACATTGCAAAGTCATCCAATTGTCGACGACTCGAGAGTCGATCCCGAGTCGGCGGCATCTTAAGAGAAGCAGCGCTAAGAACTACTTGACACTTTGAACTAATCGCATCTAATTTGACAGATTTACATAGGGATTAGGCCAGACACAAGGGAGTGAGTGCGTGATAGAAAGACGAGAGGTTGAGTGGCCGTTCGCCCGGTCAGGGCTAAGAGGCATTCAGACTAAGTACATATTGATGACTTGACACTGACTGACTGTCAAATGTCAGAGCAGACAGCAGACGAAAAATCGACGCTCATATGCGATGCGAAGGTGAAGGATTAAAGAGAGACCAATCAAATTGTTAAGACGAATAGACAGCAATGCAGGCAAACTGCGTTGACAGTGGGTGGAACTAGACAGAGAGATCCCAGACAAGGGAGAGGTAGAGTAAGAACTGATGGAAATTTAGAAGAGGGTTAAGCTTTTATAGTCTAGAGACCCAGCACACACAAGTGGGCGTTCAAGCTCAGGCGTAATTCACACTTTTGTCACGGGCAGTTGGTCAGAAACTGTAGTGAGAATCGCACAGCGAGCTGAATGGAACGGATATTGATGACACAATGTTGCACATTAAGTCATTCAATTCGAAACGTTGCACAGCTGTGACGATTTTTAGCACCCATCACCAGCAACAGCAGCAGCAGCAACAACAGCAACAACAAATCAACGACACATCAAGCGCGAAAAAAGGGGTTTGGCTCGATATGTTACGGACGCACTTGACTTAGAGATGACAACGTGCATCAAATTTTATTAAATATATCGACAAAAGTTTCATTTCATAAATAGAAATTATTAAAAATAAATTGAAATTTCTAGAACTAAGCGATAGAGAAATAAAAAAGTTAATATGGAATTACTTGAACTATGTGACTGTTGATAAATTAACTATTTATTTTTATTATCAAGTCTCATTCGCTCATGCAATATTTTCTAGACTTTGTATCTATTCCCTACGTTTTTTACAATATATTTTCATTACATATTCAACATTCATAAGCAATATCTAATTCTACATTTATCGTGCCTTATAAATCATATCCCGTTCATCTCTAATTGCTCATCTGCTGTTAGGGTGGGGGCACGCCACGTCAACTTCTCATTACTTTGCGTCATTAGGCACTCAAATTGTTCTTGCCCATAGAGTTCAACTCTTTCAGCGTGTTGTTTTTTTTTTTTATTATATTCGAGACTGGGCAAAAGTTATTGAAACGGTTGCGCTTCAATGCTAAACGGAAGTGTTCGTCGTCTACACGTTGCCATGGGTGCATAAGGTGCGTCAATATAGAGTGACAAAAGGTTGCGCTTGGTCTGGTCTGGTCTGGTTCCTCCTCAATCGAACGCAAGCCCATTCGAAAACCGTTCGAACATTGCGCTAATATTGTCGAGTTAACTGGCGCTGACGTTGTTGTTGTTGTTGCTGCTATAATCATTACTGTAGCTAGTTTTTGTTGTTGCAGCGTAATTTGCTTTTAATTTTTATGACTTTTGCACCCTTTTTTTTTTTGCCTTGTGCCAACTGCTCAACTGTCGATGCACTGCCATCAACGCTCTCGCGGGGGCCGACGCAAATTAACAGCGTTAATGATCGATTTTTATAGCAATCGATAGATGAGCGCGAGATATATATGTATGTCAATATGTATATATTTGTGGTTCTAGCTTGTGTATTTGACATTCGTCAGCTGGTCAGCTTTTGGGATAGGTTTATGGACATTTGTCATTGACATTTATGGATTTTCTCCACATATGAGTTATTGATATGTCTGTTAAGTTATTTATATGTAGCTAGTAGGTACACATGAGAGTGCGCATATGTCTATATAAATTGTACTTTTAGTATTGAAAATGCCTGCTTTTACAGCTAAGAGAAAAGAATGAATGAGCTTATTGAAATATAAAAGTATAGTCCATACAGAAAACTATTTAATATTTAATCATTTTAAATATAGCGAAATGCTTCAAAAATTATATATATAAAGAAATCATAATGAAATGTATTTCATACTTTCTTATAAAATATAGAAAGTAGAAATGTTTTTTATTCCTCATTTTGTATTACTAATTGATGAGCTGTTAAAACATTTGAATTAAATATGCAATATCTCCGATAATTTATTGCGCACTCCCAACGCAATTATGTAAAAAGAAAATTAATAACGATTTGCATTCAGGCAAAATAAATCATTTATCGGTTGAATCAATTAATAAAAGCAATATAATTAACACAACCCTAGCAAAGTGATTTACGTCTATACTTCCTATTGATTTCTATACGTAATTATTGTTTTGCTCAAGTCGTGAATTGCATTTTGCCTAGGAAATGATCTGAAATTAGCAACAATTAGAGTTTGACCCAGATTTTCAGGCGACATCCAAACAAATTACCATGATGGAGTTATTAATGTTGCTTCTTCTAACTATCTAGATGTTGCAATCATTTGGCGAACTAGTTCTGATTGCATACGCGAGGAACTGGATTTTGTTGCTGCTCTTATCTCCTGATTCTCGTAAGAAGTCGCTCCATTAGCTTTAAAGACTTCCGCAGCTTCTGTTTTGGCTGCTGTGTGGCAACCGGCTGCGATTAAGAGTAAAGTAAGTATTGTTAGATGTTGATAGACTATGAGATACTGTGTAATTAGGCTTAATGGACAAATTGATCTAAAGCATTTATCGTTTTGATAATTAATAATAAAGTACTTTGTATGTGAAATAGTATCTAGAAATTTCTTCTATTGGCTAATTCAGAAAAATGTATATTATACAAAATCTTTAGCCCTATATAATGCAAATAATATTTATATTTATAAATGTAATAACAATATTATTTACTTGCATAAATCCATTATTTTATGCTCTTCAGAAACTCCTTCAACCACTCTCTTTTCAATTACAGGGTATACATTGTTCGTGTCACCTTCCTTAATTAAATGCCATTGAAATTCAAGAAACTTTTCAGCAACTAACAAACGCGTTGCACGATACTCTAATTTACAAAGACACGTACTAACAACAAAAAAGAAAAATCTGAAGGAAAAAAAAAACTAATCTAACAGCCTCCATGGTGGAGACCAAGTCCACGTCCAAGTTCGCTGCTCTGGTTTGGGGCCTGTGCTTGGGGTTGACTCGTATTCGCATTTGCATTTGCATTTTGTGTGAAGGAGCCAGCTGACAACTTTATTTGGCTGACCAAAATGGCTTCAAATTACAAGCGAACGAGGCCAGCGAGTTTGGCTTAGACAACTCGAACGAGAGCTCGACCAAGAGTTGATTCTGTCTGGTTTTCTTCGCTGCTCTGTGGCTGTGTGGCGCATAAATAAAGTTAGCGCCCAATTTATCATATTTGCGATATCTTTTTGTTGCCAACCAACTGGCGCCGGCTGGCGACTGGCAGCGTCTTGTTGAAATCATGTGCATACGCTTGTCTGGGTCCTTCACGAAGCGTTTGCAACTGTTGGTATGAAGTCTGAAGTCTGAAGTTGAAGTTGAGCTGCGCTTGTTGCCAACACAATGGGTGGTGCTGGCTAGCCGGTGGTGCGGTCCATTGTGTATGCCACTTAATTACACGGAAGTTTGCCTCAGCTGCAACTGGAAGCTGCCAAGTCGACTTAATGTGCCCTTCGTGGTCCTCTCTGTCTCACTCTCAATCTCTCTCACTCTGAGCAGTTGGCGGTTCAAGGTTGAGCCGTAAACTGATATGCAGCATCCGCAGCAGCAGCAGCAGTTACTCGCTGGGTGGTGATGCAAAAACTAATTGCAACAAGCTTGCAACGTGCTGCTCGTGCTGCAAGCGACTAACACGCATATGGCGTGCGAGCAAGAGCAACAACAACAACAGTCCAAATGTATCTCAGCCAATAAATCAGCAAATATTTCAGGAATAATTCAGTTAGCGTTGATCCTGGGGCTCAGGTGCTAGCCTGTTGACGCTGGTATTCACGCCTTGAGCACGCGTCTGCCCACTGATCAGGCCAGCCCAGTCAGCTAGCTAGGCTACATGAACTAGGTAATTAACAGGGGGTCGGGTAGTCAGCAAAAGGGACGGACATTACACTGACAAAAATTTGAATGCATAGGATAAACAAAATTTAATGATCAGTCCCTTGAGTCAGCTTGCCTATCAAAACGGCATTTTTTCTATAAAGTTGAAGATGAAAGAGTATTGAAAGAGAATTGAACGAGTATCTCGATGGAGATAGACTCTACAACAACAACAAAAATCAAGGAAATGTTTACGAAAACTCGAGGTAAATAATATACATAAATGAATATAGTATATATTATATCTGTATAAATATTATCCAAAAATTTCATTTACACTTCAAAGAATTGAAATACTTGAAATACTATTTCGCAGTATTATGACTTGATCATTTCTTTCAGTGCATGCGTGCAGCGCATGCGACAACTGCTAGGACATGCAGAGAGCGAAACCCTTTTCACATTTCGCATCTTACGCCTTTTGCGATTAATCAAGCGAACACAGCCAACAGAGATCCGCTCTGCAGTTCGCTCTGCAGTTCCAGTTGCAGCTCAGGCTTCAGCTCCAGCTCCAGCTGTGCCTTTGACACTGGCTTAAAATGTAATGATTTAGTTGCAGATTCATAATTAACGTGTTCGGCGGGCCAAGCGCATGACTCACAGCCTGTCTGAGCCGAGTCTGGCTGGGGGCAAGTCGCAGTCGTCGTCTCATTAACTTTCAACTTGCTGCAAGTTTGTGGGGCATTAGGCGGCTTTTTGTTATGTTTTGTTTTTGTCTTGGTATTTTTTTTTTTCTTCTGTTTTGTTTTCGTGAGCTGCCTAATTGAATGTCGGCATCATTTCAAATGTTCGGCGCATCAGTCGAAGGTGGAGCTTTGGCCTAATAGCCGCGCATACGAGTACGAGTAATTCCGGTGTTAATTTGTGTTCCAGTTGCCCATCAATCATGTGCTCGCTATCTGGCGGTACTCCAGGCTAACCCACACCCTTGCCCCGTCGACTTGCCTACCGTAAAAGGAAGCGCATTTTTGTGGGCGTTGGCGCGGCTCAAACGCTTTGTTGTTATACGATTCACTTTTCGGCAAAAGGAGTTGCCAAGACAGACGACCAGACGGCCCACACAGTCAATTGTAAAGTTGTGCGTGAGAAAATTTGAGGCAAAATTAACTGGGCAAAAGCTAAGAGGAATTTCGTTGAAAGTTGAAGTCTATGCACATAGAAATGATAAAGTTATATAAATTATTCAAATTGAGTTGAGTTTAATGTTAATATAATATTAGAAGTATTTTGAACAGTTTGAGTAACTCGTAAGAGAAGAAAGCTTTCGATAAATTTATAATACTGTTTACTTGCAAGCCAAGAGGCATTTATTAAAAGAAAAACAACAACAACAATTCCATCATGTAAGATTACCTCCAAAAAAAAAAGCTTCCAATACAATTCCAAGTAAAATGTCAGAACCACGACAACCACTTACAGCAGCTGGGATCGTGTCAATGATGTGCCACACACATACAACAAGCGAACAAGACACGAGACATGCCACCAAAATAGGCGCAACGAACATGAATGGAAATTGTCATATGTATATATATTTAAATATATCTAAATCTGTATATATATATAGTTGGTGTACTATGGGCCAAAGCTAACAATCAAAGCCAAATAATTAAACGACTGTCAGAAGAACACGCCGTGTCAGACAGACAGCCAAACAAGCCAAGGGAATTAGGAGTAGAAGCTGCTGGCCCACACAGACACCAAAGTTGACACAATGCTGCGATAAATTTGCTCATCATTCACTCATTCACTCCGTAAGTCATTCACGATCACAGCTCGCCTCTTACTCTCACCTCACACTCACTCGTTCGACTATGAGGCACGTTGACTATAAATAAAGCGGGCCTCATCAGTCAAGTTTTTCTGAAACTGAACTGAACTGAAGTGAGGTGAGGTGCCAATGATAGTGGCGGTGGTGGTGGTGTTGCTGCTGCTGGCTGCCTGGCTGCCTGGCTGGTGCGACATTTCCTCATTCCACTGGCTGCATCCAATTTGCGGTGATCATTCATGTAATGTAACAAGATCATTTCGATTCCATTCCCTGGCGCTGTGTGTGGCTGCCAAGCGAGTAAAAGTGTCAACATTTACAATGTACCAAATGTCAAGTCGGCCAACTGACAGCTCGGCCCCAAACACAACTACTTATTGCCGATTGGGTAGCAACTGTTGCTGATGTTGCCGCTGTTGCTGCCGCTGCTGTTGCTGTTGCTGTTGCTGTTGCATGCAACTCAATGGAAATTGGTACATCAAATGTTACCTTTTAATTGCATTACACATTTTACAGCCATATGCTGCACCCACTTGCCAAGTCTTCATCAGCATTCTCTCGTCTTATACACTTTGAAAGGATATTATAAGCTAAGCACATATAATGTAACACATTTAAAGTTTTATGATCAAGAATGAGTATATATTCTATAAAACAATATACAACATATATAGTCTATATCCTGCTAACATCTGCTAATGTTGTATATAATCTACAATCAATTGCTACAGAGAGAAAGTTAAAAAACTTTCAGCTTATAAATTTTATAACAATATATATTTTTTTTGTTCAAAAAGTTATTTAAAGTATAGCTAATTACTAAGCCTTATACATAAGCCTTATACAAAATTTGATCTAGAATCTCTTTATTTACTTTCATAGAGTATTAAAGCTTCAATCGCCCCTATCCCAGCTGCACCTACTTATATTTTATTCAGAATATTTCTCTTTGGTTTTTTCTTAAATTTTTTGTTATTTTTTTTTTAGCATTTCGATTGAGTTAATTGTTTTTATGCCCGGGGTGCCACTGACTGGGGTATGTCAAACAACTGTCAGTTAGTTCGTCATCATCAGCAGCACAAGCAACAGCAACAGTTGGGCTTGAGAGATCGTGATCCAAGGCATATGATTAATTTGGCAGTCATTTTAGGCAGACGATCGCCTCGCATCGTTTCATTGTTTAAACAAAATATTGACTCATAAGTTTGTTGATTAATTAAACTCACCAATAAATCAAAAGATTTGCCAAACGAAAGAGAGAGCGAGAGAGAGAGAGAGAGAAAGAGAGAGAGAGACAGGGAGAGCTGATCGCTCAGCCAAAGCAGAGACACTTCAGTTGATGAGCATCAACACCGCTGGCAGTGTTGAAATATTGACACCACAGGTGATTTTATATGGAAGTCAATAATTTTGTTTGTTTTTATTTTCGGATTCTTCTTTTGTGCCTTGTTACACAAATTAGGCACACAGACAACGCCTCAGTCCGTCTCTGACCCAGACAAGAGTCAGTCCAGGTGAATAAACCATCTCCAAGCGCCATGCGGGCTTGAACTTTGGGTTAAGGGTCAATTAAATATCAAAATCAGCATGTTATATACACTCACACACGCACATACACACACACGCTGTTATCGGAAGTATGCCAAATGATGCTCATTAATTAACTGTCTCTATAGCCAAATCGTTAAATATTTTATGGAAATGTGTAAACAAAAATTAAATTTATTGATTTTTAATAAGACATTTCCTCTCAATTATAACACAATGAAAACGCTTTCGGCTAGTGAAAATCATTGTTTAGTTAAGATAGCCAGGTAGACAGCCAAGGTGTTTGTGCATATTAACATCTTAAGCTCGGTCAAGTATATTTGATGCTTAGAAAGAAGTTAAGTAACTACAAAAGCAATATTAATAAATTTGATATAGATTAGATAAATATCAATATTTAGAGACATTTCTTAACCTAATTAATATCAAAATTTTATAGTTTATATATATTTATTAATATGCTTAAATCTTGACTCTTAAACAACAAACCCCATTGTATATAAGAAAATTCATTTGTCCACGGCCAATTGCCGTCAGCTGCTGCTATTTAATTTAACTCTCAGCTCAAAACAAGCAACCAGTGATTTGCCAAGCAATTTCAATTGAATTTTTAAGTCAACTAGATGGCAAGTGGGGAAAAACTTTTGTTCCGGCTACTTTGCTTTCGGCCTTTATCCAAACATGGGCCATCAGCTAGCTCCCCCGCAATCAGAGCGTCAGGCAGTGTCAACCCCAAGCTGTCTAGCTAATTATATCGCCATTTTAAATATCAAATTTTGCATTCGTTTATAAATAATTCATTTGGCAAATTAGCCAGCCTGGTGTCTGTGTTGAGCGTACGTTCTGCACTAGTGGCAGTCGTGACAGACGCTATAAAATGCACATGACAGTGTGACAAATTTCACATAAAACAATTACCAACAACAGCAGCGGCAGCGGCAGCAGCAGAGGCAGCAACAACTGTCGCTAAATAACAAACGACAGCCAGCCAGGCGGGCGGCAGTCAGCGAAAAAGCAGAGAAGTAAAATATTTAATTGAATTAAATTGTTTGCTGCTGTTACCAATCGCAATTGACCAATTTAGGCAAACAGCTAGACAAAACGCAAAGTACAAAATTGTTATCCAAATGAAAGGCTCGCCCTCAAAAAAGTTAAGAGTGAGGGAGTGATCAGAGAGAAAGAGAGAGAAGAGTGAGTGGTAGTTGGAGGCACGATAAAGGTGGAAAGTGGCGTCGAGTGTAGCTTTCATTGTTTACTTTCAATCACATTTCGTCACGAAGTAACAACAGCAATATATGACATGGAAAACCATAAAGTACACAAACATTAAATACACTTACAGGATTTTGCCAGTGACCCAAAATATATTGAAAATTTTCTTAAGATATAAAAAAGTATTTGATATGAAATAAAAATCATTCAACAGAGAGAATCTGCTCTACAACCATTGCAACAATCAATGTATATATCTGTATTACATATTTTAAAGTTTTACCTATGTAGAACAGAGTTCTTCATGTGATGTACACTATAAAAGCTTTTAGTACACATACATAACTAACTCACTGTGCAAAACACAAAACTCTCTCTCTGGCAGTGTATTTAGCAAAAAAATAAAAGGAGAGAGAAAAAACCAATTCATGACGGCTTCAGCAAAAGAGGGCGTTTGTCTAAATGTCAATTGAGCTGGCTGGGGGCGTGTCAGCCATGTATGTGTCTATGGGTTGTACGTTGAACGGTAGATGGAGGCGGTTCGTCATTTGCATAGCGCAAATCACAGTAACATACACACTCACATACACACACACACTCAGTCTCTCCAAACACACGCTTGAGTGAATTTGTGGACATTGTTGACAAATTGCACATAATGACATCAAATTGAAAATGATTGTGTGCAATTGTTGTTTTATTTCGTATGTACTCTTTTTTTTTCAATTTCTGACTTTTTGTTGGTTTACGGCCATCCTGCTCGGTCCCCGCAACAAAATACCTCTTACAAATTAAAATTAATGGGCAACGCAGTGGCGCGTAAAAAGCCCAAACACGATACATCACAAAAAACACACACACACACAATAGCAACAACAACAATAACAACAGCAAACACACCCACAACAACAGCAACAGCAACACGTGCCCTGTAAACAGAAGCTGCACTTGAGATTCATATAGTAGGCGCAGTATCTTCAGCTGCCTCTTCTTCCTTCCTCTTTGTTGGTTTTTGTTGTTTTTTCCACTTACATGAAAATCATTTCACTTTGCCTAATGTGCAATTAGAAAACGCATTTTCATTAGTTTTATCGCAACAATTTTGTTTCAGCTGTGCTCAAAGCATTCAAAATCCATACAAAAGTCTAACACGTGCGCCTCTTGCCAAAGCCTTATGTAAATGGAAGCGATAAGCTTTCAATAGAGCAAAATTGCTTTGCGTTAGCAGGAAGGTATCTATCATTAGCCTATCGTCTATTGGCTTGAGATGCTGCAACAGTAGGTGGAAGACAGCGGGTAGAGAGCAGACTGCAGAGGGCAGAGGTTAGGAGTGGAGTAGGTAGTTGAAAGCGCCAACAAAATAAACAAAGAAGCCAGATGACTAAAAGCATTTGGCGTCTATAATTATGAACATTATAATTATGATTGGGGGCGCAACTAAAGAGCTCAGAGATGATTGGCGAAATATGAAGAAGAGATAAGGGAAAAGAGATGAAATTGAATTGGTATGGCAACTGATGAAAACAAATATGTTTGAGCACAATAATTTTCATATTATTAATAATTTCATGAACAAGTTTTTAATTGTCACCTAAAGGCTAAATTTTAAAGAAATACTGTTTTTAGAATAACGAGAACTGAGTCAATTTACGATTTGTCTCTTTAACAGCTTGTCAATTCCTATGTTTTAGAGTATAAATTGCAGACCAAGAGCATATATGAATAATGAATGCTTGAAAGAGAAGCTCTGCATAAGATTTAGAGTAATTCGTTGTCAAGCTGGCTATCAGCTTTCACAAAGCAAAATAATTTAAAGTTAATATACAATAATTTTACAAAAATATACATTATCAAAATATTTAGAAATTATCTATTTTAAGTTGTAATTTATTTGCTATATAATTTTTTAAATTTATATAAAATTTAAAAACCCCAACAGAAATTGAGATCTAATTTACTTTCTTATCAATGTAAAGTTCTTATAGAACTTTTATCTAACAAATATTTATATATTATATTAATTCATAAGCTTTTATATCACATTATAATCGCTGTTTAATACTAATGATTCATATCACAAACAGACTTCAATTATTCTTTAAGCACTTGATTTATTAGAAAAATTCATTTCAAGCTCAACACTAATATTGTTTCTTTAACAAATTTTTTTTAGTCATATTCACATCAAACAGATGCAATATAATTGCCTTGGCATGTTTACTTATGCATATGCGTATAATTTCCACATTTAATTAATTATAGTGATATATGCGATTTTGCCATTTCAATTTCTATAGCCGACTGGAGTTCAATGTCTTTGACTGTGGAGTTGCTCTCACTTGGCTTGCGAGCAGAAACAGAAACAGAAACGCCAAGCCGCTTTCGCCATAAACACACACACACATACGTACTCAGCTCAAAGTAGTTGGCAAATTAGCAACAGCAACAGCAGCAGCAGCAGCAACAATCACAGCAGCAATTACAGTGCAAACAGAAATAACAACAATAAATCGCCGTGAATAGGTATTTACGTCTGCTCAATCATAGGATCGTGTGAAATGATTTTGATCATTGGCCATCTATCAGTATTTCAATATATGATATATACAACGGCAACTGTATCTGCCAACGTTTAATTAACGTGATAAATCGTTTGTAAATTTCTTAATTATAACGTAGCCGTCGTGTGGTCAGCCCCAACTGATCCATGCGGCTGGTCAATTCCAACAGTAATTTTTTTACAATTTTTCCCTCTATGAATGTTGCCATTCACCTTAGCACTTGCACGCGTATTTATTTTATAATAATTTGCCAGCGCCAACTATAATTAATTTCATGTGCATTTGCAACAACATTTGAGTCGAGCGAGTCTCGCGAATTGTTTTTATAAAGTGAACAACAACAGCGACAACAGCCGCAACAGCAACAGCATTAACAACAACATCAACAGCTTTGAAAGCAACAACAGCAATGAGAACAACCTGCGCACAATTATTTTATAATTTTTTTGCTATTGAGAAACTGTTAACAAGTTAATTAGAAATTAAAAAAAAAAAAAACTGAAATGAAATAGAAAATATAACAGTTGAGAATATCTGAATGGAGAAGTAGGCGACTGGAATATACGCTGTAAATCAATAATTGTATGAGCACAAATATTTCCAAGTTTAATTTCTCATATTGATCTCGAAATTTATGTAGCTAGATTATACTCCGTAAATCAAGGATTATATGAAACAAAATAAAAACATCACAAATAAATTATATAAATTATAATACATCGTTCTCCCTATTATTATACACGTGTTGTAAATATACCCTGTAAATTATAATTCTATATTCATCATTCAACTTAAAACCTTAGATTCACATATAGAATGACTCTCTTGCCAATTCATATACTTATATGTTTCACATACCACAAATACCCTAGCATTCCGTTAGATTTACAGGGTATGCAAAATTAATATGCAATTTGATCTGTGCTGTGTTGTGTTGACTAGTGGCACTCACGTAAGTGCCATAAATGTATCTGGCAATTAAGCTAGAATTATATAAAGAGACAAGCAATAGCATTTTATCTAACTGCTGCTAAATGTACAGTTCAAGATGCTTTAACTGCTGCTAAATATATCTATAGCCATGCTATACAGTTATTAAATGCCAAGTGAGCTTTGGAGCTCGTTAATTAGTAAATATGTATACACGTATAAATATTAAAGTTGTCAGAGATCAAGGGACAAGGAATATAAATTAAAGTTATTTAAAAACAATTTCTAATCATTTTATAATAATATGATATAACTGGATTAAAGCGTTGGTAAACGGGTTATCACAAAACTGGATAAGACTTGATTATATGAAGATTTATAATTATAGAACTAATTCTAATGAAGCTGAAAATTAAGTTTTCATATAGTTCTATTCAACATTTTTTCAAGGTCTTAAGACTCTTCGATCAAATGGTTTTTACTGCATTCAGAGCTTGCCAGCAATTTATTCGATTTGGCCAAATTCCAAGACATTCAATAAATGCAGCTGCCAAAAAGTTATATTTTGTGGCAAAAGGATACCCAAGGCAAAGGACTAAAACTGAGCTGCTGGCAGAGAACTAATTAATTAAAAGCAAAATTGAAGCTGGCAACAAAACCAACAGCAGCAACAGCAGTAGCAGCAGCAGCTACTCGAGATGCTGGCTGGGTAAACTGCCTTACTAAGCGCCTTGTGATCCTTTCTTAATTGAAAAATGTCGTCACAAGAAGATGCTGCTCCGACACTGCTCCGACTACTACCACTTCTTCTGCCAAGGCAGCATTCAGTCAGTCAGCCCAAACCAAGAAAATCCTTGTTAATCCCACACTGAAATTGGAAAAACCTGCAGAGCCAGAGAGAGTCTTACAGCTCCAACTTCCCCTGCAATTTCCATCTCTATCTTCCATCTCTTTGCCTGTTTGCCCATTTCCCATCCAACGGCGCTCGTAAAATCAACTCTTGAGCCGCACACGCAGCGCCATAAAATTATGTAATAAATGCAACATAAAATTTGACTTTGGCCACACTAATTGGAATGCAATGCAGCAACAATTTGTTAAATAGAAACATTCAAAATCCCCATACTATATATAATCCTTTGCTCACAATATAAAGTGTCACAATATTACACTTTCACAACAAAAACTCTGCTGGACAAATACAAATCGTTTCGAATTCTGAGTCATGGCACAGAGTAAAATGTAAAAGACAGATGAAATGCAGAAGATTTGAACTATAGAAAAACGCTGCAGACTTTATGTCTTCTAAGGGGGCATCTTCCATCTCTCTCCCCTCTCGACTCTATCGACTTTCATTCATAAATTGCTCAACGATATTGCCTCGTAGCTGCTGGCTGTTTGATGGCGAACAAAAGAGGTCGTCACACCTATTTCTTTCTTCTACACTATATTTTTGTTTTCTTTATAGTTTGTTTAGGAAATCAATATCTAAACAATGCAAGCAGCGGCGGCGGCCCTCGACAAATTCTCTGCCTGCATTATAAGAAAAGGTGAGCGTGCACGACTAGGAGATACCTGGCAGAAAAATTTATTACTGAAATGAACTATGAAAAGCATAATACAAATTTAATATTATTAATTTAAATATTAAAATTATTTACATTTCAGATTTCATTTATAATAAATATAGATACCATTCTACAAAATTTAAAAATAATTTTTTAATATATAAAAAAAAAAAACAGTTTTTTGAAAATAATAATAATTTTTAAACACTTCTATGTACATATACTTTGTACAATACAATATGAGAGAAGCAAGTTTAAATATGATGGAAAAATTCACAGATCCAGAATTCAACTAGCTCCGAGCAATCTATATACATATCTATTAAATTATAGGAATATAATCTAGCCCAACAAAAATTCACCTATATTCACTTATAGAATATGAATCCATCTCTTGATATAGTCATAAAATATGTCTTTCTCTCGTTAAAACATTTACACTCCATCTCCAATATACCTAACTCTCTCTCTATACAAACCATTTTAACGTCTACAGGGTATACAAAATTTCTTTTCAGCAGCCAAACAACAACAAGCAGAAGTTTTGACACTTTGTATGGCACTGGAAACTTTGTGTGTGTGTGTGTATTACGAGGCTTATAAAGTTAGGAGGCAGCATTTCGGACAAATGAGCCCGCCCGTGTGGCACTTGGACACATGGATTAGGAGAGCGTGAGGGCATGTGGCAGATCATGGACCGCCGCGTCGCATTGTCTATGGATGCTGGTCATCTGTCTGGAGAGCGCGAGAGCCAACAACACACATTGGAAACCATTTCAACTCATTTGCATGAAAATTTGTTGAAAACCCATTTAACTGAAATCGAATGCCTTTGAAAATATGTTGAAACGGTAATTTGCTTGGCCAGTTTAGATGTGTTATTAGCAGCGTTTATATACAAGTTACGGCCAAGAGAGAGAGACGACAAAACGAAAAAAAAAACTCTACGAGTAATAATAATATTAATAATATCCATGATACCATATCCAGATAGTTCAAGCTGATTTCGTTTCTTTCTGTATTCGATATTTGTGCTCTAATTTATGCACTCCAAATTGGGTTGGCGTATGCTATTCAAACGGCAGTGTAATGTCTGTATTCGAGCCTGTTTAAAGTGCAATAAGCATGCCTAAGACTGATCTATGGGCCAAGATATTCAGCTAGAGATTGACTTTTGAATTTACATACTGCGCTCAGTGTCTAGTCTAGTGTGTGTGTGTGTGTTTGTTATTTGAACTGTGTGGCCATTACTCGATAAGACTTGAAGTTTGTAGTTTGATATCGTTATTTATGGCGCTTGATCAATCAGAAGCGAATTGGAGCTGTCTTTGGGGCAGTCTTTTTGGACTTTTGCATATCAAATAGCTAGAAAATAAAATAAACCAACTAGAAATGAGAATGTCGATGTATTTCTTTAGTTTTAATAGACTTTAAGCTAAAGTCTTGTGCAAGTAAATAGTTGCATGCTCACAGTGTATTAAATTAGAGTAAATTCTAGTAAATAAACAACATGCCATTAGCTATACATTTTCACAACATCTTTTGCTATTTTGTTGCTTTACTTGAGCATTTACTTTCTTTAATTCTGATTCTGAAACAAGTTGTTTTGCAGCTTCTACTTATTTCGTTCGCCTGTTTCCTTGTGATAAACTTTATGATATACGTAGGAAACGTTCGTGTTGAAAAATGTGATGTTTAATTTCGCACATTAAAATCAGAAAATTATCAGACACGAAAAGTCATAAACCGCACATCGAATGCTGTCGTAAAGATACAGCAAAAATATTAAAACAAAAATTATATGAAGGCGAATTGTGAATGCACTACAAGGTTTAAAAAAGAGAATTTATGTTAATAAAAAAATTAGTTCATAAAATTTAAGTTATATTACCAAATTAGCTTAGTATCAAAGGAAAATGCAATTTTGAAAAATTAATTAAAACTAATTTAAATTAATTTTTAAAATTTTTTTTTAAAACTTAAAATTTCTTTGTAAAAAAATATAATAAAAATCAATAAAAATTCGGAATAAAAAAATTACAAAAAAAAAATTACAGGGTATATAAATACACTATCTAGGAATGCCAAGAGCTCGAGGCACTCTGTAGGTTCTACAGCTGCTTTAGACATGGGCTGCAAAAAAAAAGAGAAGAAAATTGCAGTGGGCAAAGATTAAAATCTTCTGAGAATTGTGCACAAAAGCGAAGCGGGCTAAAGGTAAGTAACATAAATGAGTGTGGGGCAAGGCAGGCAAAGAATCAAATCGATATTGAGAGAAAAAGGTAAACAGGAAAAAAAAAGAAAAAGGCACACGAGGAGTGTGTGGGAGTGGCAGAGCGGCAAAGAGAATGGAAGCTGAGGCACACAGAGGACAACGCGAATGGCATGTAAACAAATCGATTTGTTTCATTGATGACATTCTTGCCGAGATTTTTTTTTTTTTTTTTTTTTTTGCGCAAAATGTCATAAAGTTTATGACTTAAGTCTTTTGTTTGACAGGGACTGCGACGGCGACTGGTGCTCGAAAATATCATTATTAAATGTGATCGAACTGCAAATGAACCGGTTTTTGTTAAAGCTGCAGCCACACAGCAACCACAACAACAACAACAGCAACCACAAAGAAACCACAGCAACCACTCCACGTTTAAGTTTATATGCAGATATGCCAAGACTTTTGCATTCACACCTACAAAAGTGTCATCCGCTTGGCATTTGCCATCCCAGCTAATTCCCTTGCCCGCCTTGGGTTTTGGTTATTATTTTGCTTCTTTTTTTTTTTCTTTAACCACAAATTTAACGATTAAGACGTGTTAAATTGTTAACAAGCCACTTGCAGTTATTGCCAATAAGCTGCAAATTTACGAGTCTTGCCTCAGCCTCAGACACAGACATAGCCACAACAACAGCATCGGCCACAGCCCCAGCCCCAGCCCCAGCTCCAGCCAGAGGCCAGCTTTGGCTTTAGACTCGCATCGTATTTATTCTTCTTCGGCTTTGCCCGTTGTCTAGGCCCAACGCCATTTGCATGTGAAAGCTTTGTGTGCAGCATAACTGCAACAGCAAGTGGCAAATGGATTGGGCTGGGCTTGGAGTATGACTTTTATGTCTTTGCCCCACAGTTCGAAACACTTTGAAATGCTCAGCGAGCCATCGTCGATGTCGTTGTCTGGGTGGTGCGTGCATTTCAAATGTCTGATCCGCTTTTCATGGCATGCTTTATAAATCAATGCATTTTATTGTGAGTCGATGTTAGCCTTAGTTGCGACTTAAAGGTATTACGAATTATTTAACAGGTACTTTTTGACACTAAAAAGAAGCGGAAAGGGCGGAAAGAACATGGCGAACAATGCAGAAGAGAGCGATAAACCAATGAAAGATAGAGATATAGATAGAGAGAGGACTAGAGAGATAGAGATACAGATACAGATTCAGGAACAGATACAGATACATATACATATACAGAAATATTATTTACATTTTATATACATCCCCAGTTAGTCTAAGATTAACTAACAGAATAAATCCATTTAAAAGTCAGAGAACAAAAACTTGTAATAAAATCTGTTCATATTTCATCTTTGCTAAACACTCAAAACGATTTTTAGCGTAATCTATTAATAATATTGCCAAAACAAGAATCGACTTGCGTGATTTACAAAACCAGTTTCATAATTTAGTCATTAATTTCCAAACGATTTACATACGATCCACCATTAGGGAAAGAAACCCTAACAGTTGACGAACCAAATAAATATGCCATTGGCAATGTGAACATATGTAAAATGGTAAAGAGGAAAAGAACTACCAACTGACTGAAATTAATTTCGAAATGCCTAAATAAATAAACAGTCACAAATTATGCCCAAATTAGCAAAACAACAGCAACAACCACTTGGCCATGACAAAATGCCCAAAAGCCAAATGGATCAAGGGCGGTTGGGGATGCAACCAGAAAGCGAAAGAGAGAGAGAGAGAGAGAGAGAGAGAGCGACACGCACAAGTGTCGACTTGCCAGTCCGTGACAGGCAATGCGTATGCGTATCTATGAGATACGTGTTACATGTGTTGCATAATGCCAACACAAACACAATTACGAGTGGGCGGAGGGGAGGTTGGTACAAGCAATAAATACAAACCGCATAAAGGCGACGCGGCGGTCGCTTAATCCCAGCAGCAGCAGCAGTGGATGTGGCAGTGGTAGCAGCTAGAAGCGTTGCTCGAGTCACCCCACAGTGTTATTTATACACACACCAACCCCCACCCGGCATGACAACAACAACAACAACCCCCGCAATACCCCTACCTAGTGTCCACGCAGAACAAACTGAGCACCAATTACTCAACATGATTTCAATGAAATTACCGCACACACAAAACAAAGCCAAAGCTGGCGAACAGCAGGCGAGCGAGTGGAAGAAAGAACGAGAGAGAGAGAGAGAGAGAGAGAGAGAGAGAGTGTATAAGGTAGAAAGAGAGAGCGACAGGCACAAACAGGATACACTCTACAGTATATATAGAATTTGAGTTACAATTGCACTCAGAAAAAAAATTTCAATAAGAAACTAAAATTAAATTTCAGCACGAATCTGGAATCTGGATCCCAAACCAGATTTCTACTTTAATCAGGTACAAATTCTGTATTAAGAAATATTTCTATTTAAAAATCAAGAAAGCAAACAAAACTTCATTCATGAATTATACTTACTCTAAAATCGTTTTGAATATTAGTTGTAAATTACAAACATATTGAAGTTGGAGGTTGGAGAGATTCAGCGCAGCAGAAATAATATAGATTCAGCTTTTAGTAGAACAAATAACCTGCACAGAGTATTTATTTCATAAATTAACTATAACAAGAAATTGTACACAATTGTTTCGCTCAGTGTACAGGAGCAGTTGGAGTCGCACTCGCAGTCTCAACTACAGCAACAGCAACAACAACAGCAACAACAAGAAAAGCTACATCAATCTCAATAACAATTCATAATTCATGTTTAACATGCGTTACCCGTGCGCTGCCGCTGAGCAATTTTGGCAAACAATCTCACCCCTACCTCACCGCACCACCCACAGGGCAAACAGCCCTTTTCAAGTGCACCCACTCCGACCCACTGCTGTGCTGTGCATAAATTGTTGATTGTTTGTCTATGCTGGGGCGTATTTATGACACGAGCTAAAGTTGACTTCAGTCAACTTTTTTTTTTTTTTTTTGTTGGCTCAATAACAAATGACAACAACTGAAGGGTGGCTCGACGACAACCACCTCCCCCACCCAGGCCTAACTGGCTGCTGCTGTGGCTGTGCTACAGCCACTGCTGATGATCATCCCTAATTGGTGTTGAATGGAGTTTTTTTTTTTTGTACTGCGCATAGCCAAGGGTGAAAGGTGGCAACCTGCAGCGGGTGGTTGACTGAGCTGAGTGGTTGGCAAGGAAGCTGCGTGTCACATGGCAAGTGTAATTTTTTTATTGCCTGCCGGTGTGCGGTGGGCTTGCATTAGCCAAATTCAGCGGATGGGCGTGAATCTGATTAACATAATTGAGCTATTTGTTTGCCTTGTGTGCTGCACTTGGGCCATATTTTCTGCTGGGGTGACAATCAATTTGTAGATTTGTAGATTTTAAGGAAATACAGGATATATTTTTTTTTGTCTTTGTTATGAAATAAAGACGTTTAGGTGTGCCATGTGTTGAGGATATATGTATATTGAAATGGTTCTAGCATGAAGTTGATTTTGATTCTTACAATTTAGGGCAAATTTCTTTGTTTACCTATTATTTGTTATTGATTAAATTAAGAGATCTATTACATAAGTGTAATAGAGGTTATAAATTGAGCAATCCAAAGGTGAAATTCACTCTTGATTCCACTTATACTTAATAGATAATACAGCAGTATATAAATATGAATATATTTATGGTAAGTAATAAGAGCAACATTTGTAGTTGGATTTGTAAGAGCGGAAATGCTTTTCTACCGAAACTCGCTTCTCATATGCTCGTTCGCTCACCAAGATTAAAGAAATTATCATAGCAAATAACAATTATCCGGAAAAGAGAAGACACCCACGTTCTTACTGTGAAAAAGAGATATATTGTTGTTTGTTTCATTTCTGTCTTCATCTGAGAGTTTGCGGTATTAGCGCTATAATCTTTTAAAGAGACTTATTTCGCGAGTTATTCGATAGACGCTCGCACAATGCGACTTATTCGGTGATGGAGATTTCAAATGTGCAATTGCTCTGGAAATGGATTTTAATATTTAAATCAAAAGCAAATTCTGAAGCCGTATACACAGGAAATTTTTTGGAGCTAGCACAAAACAATATGAGAGTATGTTCATATATTTTTTCTCTCTCGAACTTATCACCTGAGCTTAACGTGCAATAAAAATTAATATTCATTAATAAAATACAAGTTCCTCTTGTATCATTAATACAATTTAAGTAACTCTTAAACATAAATTAAATGCTGAAATACTAATTAAATTGTTTTTTAATTCATCGTTTAATCCTACCACACCTTATCACAGAACCTCAAATAAAAATCGTTATGAAACTCACTGAACAGTATTTAAAAAAAGTTTTTTTTTTTTTTTTTAAATTGTTTAATGCGCTGAAATTTGCCAATTTTAAATGCAGAGTTTTAAGTGTGACATTTATGAGATGAGTTTTAATTTTTATAAATTTATAGCCGATTTGGCTTACACACAAAGGAATATGCCAATGCCCGACAAAAGGTAAAGGTAAACCAGAAATGATATAGGCCGCAAAGAAATCGACAAAAATCGACAGAAATTGTAATAAGAATGCGACAAGCTCTGCGGGGGAGATTAAATTCGTATAACTGTGTATATGTAGGAGTGTTTATGTATGTGTGTGTCTGTGTTAAGGAAATTAGCATACGCTTATGTTATAATTTAATTATAATTTATTGATTTGTTATGTCTCTTTTATTTATACTTTCGTATCGTTGGCGTCTTTTGCAGCGGCGGCGTTGAAGTCGCCGTTGTTTACGATCTGTAAAAATGGGAATTTTATGATGCATTTAATTTGCCAAAACGTATCGAAGAAAAATCCACAAACTGAATTATGAATGAAGCCTATACATGACGATTGGGCATACAGTGTGACCAGCAGCGTGTGACCAGTGTGTGCTGCCAACTGGCTGCAAAATATATAAAGTGTCAACCGATGCCACCCAATTACCAAATGACATGACAAAACCGCTTAAAGGCGTCTAAACAAAATTGCAAATTAGAAACGAAGCACAAAACGTAGAAAAAATAAACAACAACAAAGCAACAACAACAGCAATATGAAAGCACATAAAACTTACGAAAAGCAGAACAAGAGCAAAATACAGGCAGATAACTGCCAACATGGTAAATCGTGAAGGACAGTTGAAGCTATGTATATATATAGAAATATATACATGTATACATCGAAATTTGTATACAAACAACATAAAATGCCAGCAATAAAAAGAAAACAGCGGAAAAACCATGAAAATGCTGCAACAGAGCAAGAGCAGGCGAAAAAGTGGAAAAATAAAATAAAATAAATAAGTGGAGTTGGTCATGTCGAAGATTGAATACGCTCGCTGGCACAGGAGTTACGAGGGATATTTCATATCGAAATTTTCACGTATGTAATTTTATTTAATTCCACATATATCTTATAAGATAAAAATATTAAATTTTAGTAAATTTCTCTTACGTATTTAAAATGAAAATTTATTGCCTAGAAATATTTATTTATTTTATATTTATTTATATATATTATTTATTTTATCTTCCTTATGTATATACTGAGATATAATACACCTTCCATTCATTTGTATTTATATTCAAGCACAAATACCTATCACTTACATACTTCATGCCAAATTTATAATACCCTTTGTATAAGTGTATAGAAAGAAAATTCCGCAGCTTTTTTTAGCCTTTACTTTTTTTCCTGTTTTTATTTTGTGTGCTTATCTTTAACTGCCATCAACAAGATGGCAACTTCCGTTCGCGCGCCATAATGTTTTCTCTACATAGAAACAAACATACACACACACACAGGCAGACCGACACACACACATACACAGGCAAGTCACGCACACAAAAGCAACTCCAGCCGCTGCAAGAAAAAGCTGAACCGTAGCTGAGGGGTTCTGGAGCCAGTTAAGGCCATGTATGGGGAGGTTCAAGGGGACGGAGCGGTTGGGGGACGCACAGCACAAATGGTCACCAGGGCGTGTAATTGAGTGCTACAGGACCCTTTTAACAATTTTATTTGCACATTAGCGAGGGTGGAAATGGCGAAATTTGCGCCCAAAAGTGACAGCGCGTTGAATATGGGTGGCACAGAGCACGAAGCAGAGAGAAGAGCGTTGTGGGCGGGTTGGGCAAGCTGTATTCGTCGTACAATTGGCCGCGCATTGACTTTGCAGTTGAGATGTCAATATGCTTGGCAGTTACTTTTTGTGCGTTCATCTCGAAAGTCGTAGACAAATTTGTCTGCGGTTCAATATGCGACAGTTGTCAGTAGATGTGCTGATTGGATGGGGGGGCAAAAGCAGTTAAGTTGAAATGGCAGCGCGGGTTTTGCCTGGCTCAGATACTCAGACATATGCTGTAAGAGACAAGGAGATATAGAGATATGAGGGGATGCTTTGAAGGGATATTAAATGGGAATTACGTTGATTATGATTTATTTTATAAACTACAAATTATGGTAGATATTAAAGCTTACTAGTTTTGGATATTCAGAAGTTTTGGATTACAATAAATTATTAACGATGTTTTTAAATTATAGCATTAAGAACTTTTGGCCACAAATCGAATCAATTCAGCCTCAGACTCTCATTTCTGTTAACAAAATTAAATATTTTAACTAACTTGCATACAAACCAATTTTAAATCCAGAAAAGCTTGTTACAAATTATATTTCTAACCAAAACGCGTTAAGCTCTTAAAGCCTCATATCATTTCAGCTACAACACCAACCCCAAGCTAAACCCTTTCAACTGATAAATCAAATTTACTCTTCACACCACATTCGACTGTAGCAAATTTAACCAAAGCGCAATATGATAAAAGCCACAACAACAACAAAAGTAACGAAAAACCGCCTCCAGTCTCATAATTCAAATGGGCAAAGAGTTGGCAAATAAAACCCTTTTCATACGCGTCGTATGAGTAACATGGCTAAAATGTTCATGAATAATTCGTAGCCGCAGCTGATGATAAAACATGAAAATGGGCAAACATAAATCTAGCATAAGAGATGGCGCCATAAACATGCCCGCTGACTGTGGGCTAGAACTACTTAAATATTGCCCAAAAACTGCAGCAACTAAAGTTCGCCATTAAAGCTAGCCCTTTACAAGCCCAGCCCAGCCCAGCCCAACGCAGCCCAGGCAGCAGCTTCCCTCTCTGCTCCGATTGAGGCAAAGTCAACTTTCGTTTAGCTTGTAAATAGCTCGTTTTCGCAGACTCAGTAACTCGACGCCATGTTAATATATAACAATTAATCTTGACTAAAAGTAGCTGCAGCCACACAGCCCACAGGACCGAGCAGGAGCAGCAAGCTACACTGAGAGAATAAAATGAGGAAATCGCAAAATGTCTTTATCCAAAGTATAATTATTTCATTTTATGTTTAAGCTAATGAAGATAAAAGTTATTTGTTATTAAAATACTGTGAAAGAAAATAAAGAAAATCGTCAAATTATTAATAACTTTGTTAAAAAGTAATAACAAAAATCTGTCAAAAAATAAATTTGTATCAAACGCTTTGTATCAAGGAAAATAAGGCACAAAAATAATAAATTGCAACTCTTTTACATTACTATTTCGCTGAGTGTAGTGCTTTGCCTTTGGCTAACAGCTTCCAGCTCTCAGCTTCCCATTTTTGTCAGCTCTTGCTCTTTATGCATGGCATCGACTTGGATGCCCATGTTGCCGCCATGTTGTTTTCAGTCTCACACACACATCTATACACTCCCACACACACACACATACACCCACACACATGCACACAGTTGGCACATTACAGTGTTAATGTGCCTCACTGCCGCATGTAAAAACCCAAGTAATTTGAGCAAAACTCGCACTGTCCGTAAGACAGAGCGAGAAGGCTGCCTTGCCCCTTTGGCCCCTTTCGAGTGAAGTGCCATGAGAGCGACAAAGAGAGGGAGAGAGAGAGGGATATGGCAGGCGAATGACACAACGCAGACTTGCCCCATGCCTTTTACTAGCGTAAGCTTCACTCTCCCGGCGTTGGCGTTGTGGGTGTGCGTGTTAATGATTTTTTGCACACAGCTTCACAACTTGACGCGTCGGTTCAGTCTCTGCCCCTGGATCAGGCGCTGGCTCTTGTGGGTGGTTGATGTGCAGAGCGCAGCATACATATATAGTATATAGTAACCATAAACATTTATATATGTACGCGCTCAGGTAGATATAAAATTATATGGGCTGCCAGGTGTAGTCAACGCTTTTGGTTCTGTCTACACGTGTGTTAGTCCCCTCGGTCACCCTCACAGAAAAGAAAAAAAAAAAAAAAAAACACTTGCTAAGTGGGGTTAAAGGACACAAAACTGAGTGTATAAAATTTAAGAAATTTTATATAAAAATGCGACATATATTTTTAAAAACTAAATATACTTGTTGATAAAAGCTCAATAATTTTTTTTTAGCAATTTTTTTGAATCTTTGTTTTTAAAAATATCAATCTCAAAATGTTATTAACCACATATGGATATTTTGTATGTAAACCTTATTAGCTATAGCTAATGCAAATTTTATTTCATTCATTTCATATAAATTTAAATTTAAGCTCAAACTGTAAGTCAACAAAATTTGCTAAAATTTTAAAATTTAGTTAGATTTTTTTTTTTTTTTTTTTATATATAAATCTCTTACCAAATTTATATTTTCTAATTGCTAATTTGTCAGCAATCCTATGGGAAGCTAATTCACTCGAAAGCTACTTCTTGGTAATATCTTTGATATCTTTAACATTTCATCTAATAACTTGGCGTCTTTCGACCCAGTTACGCAGCGAACAATGTTGAAACCGTAATTTCTACCCAAGTACAACAAACACTATCACAACATTTTCATCTGCCCAAAATAAATGATATGTATAATAAATATATGCATATATATACTATATAAATGCTTCGTGAGTTCAACAACAAAGTCATCTAACGGTGCTCAGCGCGATGTCAGCTGGCGATTACAGATCTAAAAAAAAAAGTAAGAAAAATAATGCTACGCTACACGTAACTGCAAAAAAAAGAGACTCCAGGAAATGTCAAGTGTCAATCAAATGCGCTGCTGGAGCTCTGACTTGGACTTCAGCTCTGGTTAGAGAGTGGGTCGCATTGCCAAATACTTAAGCGCGAGCCCATTGAAAATCCTTGGACAGACGATCGAATCGGGTCAGCAGCGGACGAGCGAGCATACAGGGGGGTCTACCCAAGAGACGGGTGGAGTCGGCGTAAAAACTGTTTATCATTTAAAGTCAAAGTTGAGTTTAGTTGGCTAATAGAGGCGTTACACGCCGGACAGCTACAGCTGGACAGCAGCGGCATTATTAATTACTCTATTTTCATTACTTCTATTTCGTTTTTTGTTTTTTTCTCCGACAAAATGAAAAACCTCAAGTGCGACGCCCATTTGAATTTTTGGTAGCCAGTGCTTATTACAATTTAATTGTTTTACAATTTTGTTACTGTGGCGCCCATTACTTACCATTTTTTTTTTTTTTTTCTGTGGTGCACGCACCACACGTGGTGGTAAAGTAAAAACTGCGCATGGCTGACTTTCAGCTACAGCCGAAAAAAAAAAGAAGGAAAAATACCAGAGACCCCGAATAACTCTTAAGGGATTTCAAAAAGTCCACAAATAAGTGTTTCGCATGGAGTGTTATAAATAAAACTCTCAAAATAACTCTTTCAGCATTTGCTTAGGAGAACTCCTTTTACTCAGTGAGAAACAGAAAAACTGTGGGTTTTTCTGCGGTCCTCAGTGTGATATTTTATTGCCTTGCTCAAAAAAAATAACCCTTTTTTTTTGTGTGTGCTGTTGCTGCGTAGATCAATGACGCAGTTTGCTTTGTTTTCTTTTCTTCTAACTGTTGCTGTTGCGTTGCACTATGGGAGCAAATGCCGATTTAGCGGCATAAACTCAAAATTTAAATATATGGACTTGAAATTTAGCAAATATGCTTAGATTACTTTTTTAGAAATTTGGATTTTCTTGTTTTGGTAATTTGAATGGGAAGTCATATACTTAGACTTTTCCAAAATGGAACTACGGAAATAAATAAGAAAATATAACAAAATACTGTTGGACTTTATGCCACTAAATCGACATTTGCGCCCATAGTGAATTGGTCAGCGATGCACTTTGTTTTTGCCAAAAAAAAAAAAAAAAACTTTTTTTTGTGTATGTGCTGCGTTGGTGTGTATGCGAGGGTTGTTTTCGCGGAGCAGGTCAATTACGATCTATAATTCGATGTGTGCGTTTGTCAACAAAATTTGATAACAATGCAGCTGAAATTAATTTGAATGTAGCTAAATTTAAATGTAGTATATTATTACAATAAAATATTTAAGTAAAATACAAATATGAACTTTTTTATTAATTTGGCCAAATAACCCATGATACAAATCGAAATATAATAAAACAATTAAGAAAAGTCCAGACTTCTTGATCATGCGATCCCCCCACCCTTTGCTTACTTGTTATTACCAGATTTCTTCGCTTCTGTATATGCAAAACAAAAACTACATGCAACTACACGCACGCACACACACACCCATTGATATACAATATATGTACATACATTCACACAAACAGACAGGCAGACATACACAGACAGAGGAATAGGCAGACAAACATAGAGACATACAGTTAGACAGACAGAGGGACAGACACGCAACACAGACATACATACATATAAAGGGTCACACAAACAGAGCGACACACAGACAGACACACAGTTATAGAGACAGACAGACGGACAGACATAGGGACAGACAGATAGACACACAGACAGACACAGAGTTATAGACACGCAGGCAGACACACAGAGTGACAGACAGACAGTGTGACAGACGGACGGACAGACAGACAGGGCTATATCAAATTTTTTTCCTGCTGATCAAGAATATATATACTATATAGTGTCATCCACGCCACCTTCTGCCTGTTATATACATATATAGACTCTGCTCGTCGCCCTGATCAAGAATATATATAATTTATATGGTCATATACGCCCCATTCTACCTGTTAATTACATTTATCAAAACCATAATTTTGATTTCTTATTTTCAATCAGGTTATAATTAAAAGCAAACACAAAGCAAACACAAAGCAAACACAAAACAAACACACAAAGCAAAAACATATACAAAGTTTTATAAATGAGGATTTTAGAAACAAGTCACAAAATAACTCTTTGTGTGAAAGAGTAAAAGTATTACTCGCAAAATAACTCTTTTAAAAAGAGGAATTGCCTGAATTCCTCCATGCCAAACACTCAGACTAGGAGTGAAAAAAACCAAAAATATCTCTCCTACTCAGAGGAATAAAGTTTGTGTGCGCCTTTTATCTCTTTCTCTCAGAAATTAATGGGACAAGTGAGTCGGGTAACTGTTATTCGGGGTCTCTGAAAAATACATAACAATCATGTATTTGAAGTACAGTGAGCACTGCGCGAGAGAGACACTTGAAAAGCGTTGCGTCTGATTTTTACCATAAATTATGCAGATAAGCATAAGTGGGGGGGAGTTTTCTTTTTCCCTATTTTATTTAATTGTTTTCGGTTGTTTTTTTTTTTCATTCGTGCCAACCATTTTCTGCTGCTGTCTGTGTGTGTAGGTCTAATGAACAGTTTTGCTGGGTGGGAGGGTTTTCGAGGGTAAGAAGGCGTGTAATTGTCAGTTGAGTTATGCCAGAGTGAAGGAAGAGCTTCGAATGTTGTTTTTTTTTTTGTAATATATAACGAAAAGATACCCTGCCTTTACTTACGTCGATTAGAGGTAGTAAATGAGTAAGTGCTTTTTCATTTTGATATATTTTTAAATAATTGATTTTACTATACACTGTACTGCTATCTCTAACTTCTATAAGCCACTGCTATTCTAATACAAATACTTACAGATCCCAATTAAAACTATTCAATATTATTGTTCTTTACCTTCCAAAACTACTAATTATATTAATTCAACATATCTCTCCTTACTTACAAATTACAGGATATCTCTGTGATACGCTCTTATATACGCAAGTCGGTGCTCACATTTGAAATTCACAGCACATTTCCTTCGTGCTGCGCTGCAAGTAACAATATTGACAAAAACACGCAGAAATACAGACACACACTCAGATATAGAACACAGAACGGCCGGAGGACGAAAAGGAGTCGCTGCTGCTTAAAATTCTGTGAGCATCGTTTCACAACTTTCCAGCTTGCCAAAAAATCGAAAACGGCAAAAAGAAGAAACGCATCACGAATAAAAAAAATGAGAAGAAAAAAAAATAAAAGAAGAATAAGGAAAAGGCTGGCAAAGCGCATAAATTTCACGTAGCTGGCAAAGGACTTGATGCCCGTCCGGGCAGATAACACTGTGTATATATGTGTGTGTGTGTGTGTGGGTGTGGCACAAACAGCAAGAGAAAGAGACAGAGACAGAGCGACGAGTGAACTGGAGCCAAAATGTGCGGAAAATAAATGAAAATGCTCAAAGCTCGTTCACAACGGTGCTTACGGCGTCCGCAAGGAGCTGTTGAAGTGGCAAATTTGCGCAAGCGACACCCGAGGCGAATGCCAAAGGAGGCGGCAACCAAAGAGGGCGACGTTGCCGCTATATGGCAGCAAGGCGTGGCAGGCAGGACAACGACTCGGGCTGCTTCTCTGCTGCTTTTGCCGCCTTTGCTACCACGGCTGCCATCGTTACTTACAACAACTACATGCCAGTGTCAACACATACTTGGCCATTTAAGTGGGCAACGGCACAGCTGGAAAAAACATACACACAGAGACCGAGAGACAGAGAGACAGCGAGACTGTGAGACAATGAGACAGAGGGACATCAGAGACATCGGGAGAGAGGAGTCATCCGCCATATTTGTTTCGCTTGCCTTCCCCAACCCTTCAGTTTGATGTCTTTGACATAAAAACCAAATGCAGACGCGCCGAAATGACATTTGATATAGCTGCATCTCGCTCTAACCCGTTGTCTGTATAATTAACCCATTTTCATGATTTTTTTTTTAGATACCCTACGAGCGGTGGTAGTAGTTGAGGGTATATTAGAACTGTGCGAATGAAATAAAAGGAAAAAATATTAAAAAATAAAATAAATAAATAAATTTGTTTATTAAAAGATTAGATACTCTAAATATTTTAAATATTGTACATTTGTTATTGAATTGTATGTAGGTTTTCTATTGAATTCTAAATGCAGGAAAATTCCAGATGCTACGAATTCTTAATACTTACATGTGTCAAGGCAGCATAGAAATATTTACAGGGTATCTGCTCAAACTTGTTTAGTAGAGTAAGCTCTAGATGGACATGCATCAAACCCTCTCTACTAGATATATATTTTTACAGGGTATCTCGCTCTAATAAAGCTTTGCTCATAAAGCTTTCCTTAAAGCTATCTGCCTTATCAAAGAATAATTCACACTTCACAAGAAAAAACTTTATTTATTCTACTAGACCCCAAGCTACAGCACAGCTCTGTATCTTTAACCCGTACCAACTCCATTGACCTCTGCTACAGGGTATTGCCCTAGTCAAAACATCGCCTAAAACCTCTTTTTTTTTGCCTTTATTTAACATTGGGCAACGCGCACTTGTGAGACAATAAACTTTCTGCTGAGAAAAGCCTTTTAATGCCTTTGGCGACAAAGTTTTGCAATTTTTTCGCAATTTGCCGCCGCAACAATTTGCGTTTAATTAACCAAAAGTTGCCATTGTGCTTTGGAAAGCTAATGAACTTGCCAAATTGTTGTTGCTGGAAAGTTTTTGGCTGGCAATAAAATTAATTTTGATGACAACAGTTATTGCTGTTGTTGCTGCTGTCGTGTTTGTTGCTGTTGTTCCTCAAATAGTAATTGACAAAACAGTGCATCAACGAACACGGGCCGAAAACTCGAAATAGGCAATTGTCCAAAATGTCTAAAATTACGATCCAAAAACTTGGCTAAGAAAGTTGTGGAAACTGTGCAATGGGTAATTAGTGCTAGAAGCTCATTTAATTGACTGTCATTTAAGGGGCTCAAGGTGTCTGAGCTTAAGTCATATAAAGCAGAAACTGAAGTTGCTGAGGCCAGAATAAATTTTAGTTATATATATATTTTATTTATTTTTAAAGAAAACTGATTTAATTTTTATATGTTATATTAAAAAGTGTAACAAAAGTGATTTATGGCTTTATTTGTAAAAAAAAAAAAAAACCCCAAGCCTAACATACTTAAGTCCAACACATTTCTCCCAAAAATTGAGCCGCAAATTGATTGTTAAATCAAATTAAAGCATAAAACTTGATGCGGGAAACAACCCCAAAACAAAATGCCACCTGAAAATAGTAAAAACTAAAAAAAGAAACACACGGAAGGGAGAGAGGGAGATTTAGAGAGAGAGTGAGAGTGAGTTCAACTTTAATCTGAAAATGCGGCGTGTAAATGATGCCATCATAATATTTTGATTTGTAAACCGCACCGCGCCGCATTCATTCACATCATCAGTTAAGGGGTTAATAAAGCGCATAAAATGCTCGGAAACAGATTTTCCCGAAAACCAAGAGAGATAGAGAGTGAGTGGATGTGGGCAGGCAGCAGCGGGAAGGAAGGAACCCCTCTCTGGCGGTAGCATAAGGTGCGCATTACTCATAATGCGAGCGTGTGATATGAAGATGAAGAAGAGTTCAGAGGATGCCACCTATTGTGGCAAGGCACTATTTAACTACACTGAAAAAATTTGAAGAGCAAGCTTTAATAGAGTAAAAATATATATTAGATTTTATACACATTTATTTACTAATTAAAAAAAAAACGATTATTCTCAAAGAATTCTACGAATAAAACTTGAAACATTTTTAACATCTAAAAACTCATTTCTAAATCTATATCATTCCCATATCATGCTATATCAAAATACATTGTGCAGCCCATTTCCTCACAGTGTACTCCACATCAGTACGGCTCCGCATTCACCCCTCATAAGACCATATACCGCCAATCAGGCTAATCGCTTTCGCTGCGCCGCACGGCTTAACTTTTGTTGTTGGCCAAAAGTTGATATTGAGCGACTTTCAACTTGAATAGAGGAGCATGTGTGGCACGAGCGCGAGTGTTGCATGATAATCAGCTACAAACAGCAGCATGAACAGCAACAGCAGACTACTGCCTCATCAACATCATCAACCCCCAAAAGCCCCAATCTCTATATGTGTCGCCATATTTGTTTTTATTGCTCTTCCTTTTTGTTTATTATGTGATTTCCTTCTTGCATATGGCCAAGGCAACTCGTGTTGCCTGTGTGTGTGTGAGTGAGTGTGCGTGAGTTTTCCAGTTAATCGCACAAAATTTTATGTTAATTTTCATAAATTTTATTGCCGCCCCCTCACAGCCCCCTTACAGAGCCACCCAAAAGGTCTTTTTAATTAGTTTCTCTGTGTGGGATTTGTTCTTTTATGTGCGCAATAAGTTTTTTATGGCCAGGGGCAGCTGGCAGATGGGGGCGTGTTATTTTACATTTTAAGAGTTGTAACCCATTAACTTGACACAAAACAAAACACTCGTGTTTTCTTTTAGTGTTTTGTAGTAGATTTGTATTTTTTTTTTTTTTTTTTTTTTATGCTTTCCTGCATTTCAGCCAGCATTTTTTAAGGCACGCAGTCAAGTGTCAAATTATATTTGACGCCGCTTTGGGAGCTGTTAACGTTTAGCCAGGGCTTTAAAATTGTGGGCAATAAAAAAAAAACAGGCAACGATAATAATAAATGAATGCTTTCACTGATAATCATGTGTATATATAACATATCTAGTATCATATAATAGTTCTTAAATAGATTAAAATATGACAAGTAGATGGTAAAGTATTTTAATTCGGAAGCAAACAAAAGTCAGGAAAGGAAGAGAAAGATAAAGGATAATCGAAGTAGAAATAGATTGGGGAAAAGTAAAGAGAAAGAATCGAGAAAAGTAAAGAGAAAGAATCAGAGAGACAAAAGAGAAAAATAATATAAGAGAGAGAGAGAGAGAGGAAAGAGAAGCAAAGTTGCCTTAGCTGGCCAGAAATTGATTTGACAACAAAAACTGATTGAGGAGAAAGGAATTCATAGCCTAAGACATTCTCTTTCTCTCCATTGCAAGCTCTCAATCCCACTCAATCTCTCTCTATCTCTCTCTCTGTATCTCTCTCTCCCTTTCTTTCTCTCACACACTCTCTCACTCTTTTCTATCTCATTAACTGTCTATCTCTAGCAATAAATAGACAACAACAAATGAACATAGTGCGTGTGGCCTATTTCCGCACACACGATTCAAAGGACACAAAGCGAACATGATCGTTCGATCAATCATCGTCAGATTGATTTTTGGCATGTGTGGTAAACACTGAAATAGATGGAAGGCAAGCGAATATGTGTAAGCGAAAACCTTCCCGCTCTGCCATCAAAACCAAATCGATCAATGACGAAATGAGTGCAAAAATCAAAAGAAACCAAATTTCATAAAGCAAACAAAATGAAATGGATATTTGATTTGAATACACTAGGAAATTGAAAACAAAATTTGAAAAACTGTCACACAATGAACAGATGTTGTTACACATCGTATATATGTATATACCGAACTAATCGAGTCCTATAACCAGATCTAGCCGCATTACCAATATGATAGATGGACGAGCCAATTTGAGTGAGTGCGTGGCGAGTTCGAATTATCGTAGCTGCGGCTAATGTAATTACAAAACAACAAACCGAAGACCAGACAAAAAAAAAAAATAAATAAAATAAATAAATAAGGACAGAGCGCAAAAGCGCAGCGCATCAACTTAATCATTTTAACTAATTGCCAAAAGAGCGAGATAGACAGAGACGATGGGAGGCGGAGAGACAGAGAGCGAGTGCGCCCAAGATAGAGTAGGGCATAAAAAAAAGCGCTTAAAAAGGCTGAAGTGGGCCCAGGGGACCGAACCAATTATGTTGATGGTAAACAAATTGCGCACGTTTCACGTTGGCATAAAAATTAGTAAAAAAAAAAAGAGAGAGAGAGAGTGGAGTGGAGAGTAAATTGATAGCTACTTAATACTACTCTATAGAGAGTAGTAGAGTAGAGCGCAGAAAAGGACACGCCAAGTCGGCAAAAGATCTAATTACACTAATGACAGCCAGCGTCAGTCGATGAAGAAGAGTAGACAATTCGAGCCCCGTCTGGTTGCAATTAAACGCGTTTCAATTGCGCTGCGTGCAACGGCGACATAAGGTCAAAGTCAGAGCGGTGTCAGCTGGCAAATGAATTGGCACGAGTATTATTCACTTTGAGTGATATTCGTTTAATATCGAAGCCGTTTCGAAACGACAGAAGCTGGCTGCTGTCGATTTGTTGCAACGTATTGTGTATTGTGGCACACGCAATGGATGAAGCTATAAGCTTGGCTTGAAGACTTCTCTCCATTCACTCTTTACTCACAGTTAGCTCACATGCTCAATATAGTTATTTGCCTGTTTGCCATCCTTTACTTCCGTTCGAGCATTTAAGCGGATTTAAGCGCCTGTTGACGCCTCTCAAATTTCTCGACCGCACACAACGCAACACATTAACAATCCACCTACCGAAAACACAATATGAAGAGTAAGAGATACCTCTACTATTCGTATCCTGCTTCTTGCATCATCATCATCAGCACCATCAGCAACAACAACAGGCAGACAGACAGACGAGTTAAGCCCCCTTGCCCAAGAAACCCTAAACGTGCTCACTGAAATGGGGCGTTTCACAGACCTCACAACGCGTGAGCTGAGTTTCAGCTAAAATACTACAAATGAAATATGTAGAGTATGTAATGTAGAGGCAAGGATTTCAACTCTTTGTCCTGCTCATGTGTGAAAAGGTAAAGGGCGCATGTGTGAGAGGTTTAACACTTTTAGCTTATGTAATTGTAGTTATTGAAGATTATTTTATGATAAAGGAGAGTGAAGTAGGGAAATGGACGATAGGGAAAGAGATTGAAGGGAGAGAGAGAGATAGAGAGGGAGAGAGAGAGAGATAGAGAGAGTGAGAGAGAGAGAGATAGTGATCCATCTCTATGAACATCTCTCTCAAATTTTAAGATGTTTCGTATCCTCCTCTGCATCGACTTTACGTCTAAAGATTTTGTTCGTTTTCAGTCTTCTTTCATTTTTTACTTACGCAGTGAATTCTATCTACCTATTTATTAATGCATATCTACCTATTTATTTACATTTATAAAACCAACTCAAACTCCCATTACTGAAGACTTCATCTATGAAAAAAATGCATTATGAACAACTCTCCTTACTTATGCCCAAATGTGATTAAAGCTGCATTTATTTGTTGGCAATCCATAAATCTCTAACCCACTCTATAAATGTCACAAAAAAAAACTAATAAAAGAAATCCTAGCTTCATACAAGTAATTCTAATTATGATTGATGTGAGAGCAGCCCAAACAATATAAATATTTAATTCAGTTGGCCACAATTGAAACCGCATCAAAGGAATGCCATCCTTCAAGGAACTCGAGCTATGCAAATCGTAAATATGAAATAATTTTGAATATTTTGTTGGCACAACACAACAAATTTCAATATAATGGAAAAGGCAGCCACACAGAGCGTGGAAAATGATCTATTGCCGTGTCGCACACACAGACCGAACCAAACCAAGTCAAACCAAACGAGACGAAGGACGAGACAAGGTCTGATCTTTAAACAAGCAGATGCTGCAGCATCTTGCGCATCTTGCCGTTGTTGTCCTTACCCCGTCACAATTTGAATTCGATTTAGAGCAGCGAACGGAGTTCAGCCTGCCTGACTGCCTGGCCTTTGACTTGTGCCTGGTGACTGAGGACATTTGGTTTGTTTGCTTTCCTGTGCTGGATATACAGGAGACAAAAGGACATGTGCAACAGCGAAGACTATGCCCCTTTTTTTTTATAAATGTCTGCCATTTTGAGTGCGCCTCAACATTAATCAAAATCATGGTGCTGCACGTGTCCTAGGCGCTAAGAAGTCAATTTATATGCCCCCAAAAAAGTGGGCAGGACTAATCCAGAGAAGAGGAAGACGAAGACGAAGTGTAACCTACAATTAGCTGCGGCCTCTATTATCTGTTATCTATTATCTTGCGCACAGTGTGTTGATCCCCTAGATCCTGTCGCTATTGTTTGCCATTTGTAATTGCGCTGCCCATTTTCACAGCTCTAACAGCCACTACACCTGTGCCGGCTCACACATACACGCACAGCTTGCTGTACAGCTCTCTGTGTAATTGCAGTTCCTGTGCCTGCACTGCCCTCCAACTGTGCTGTGGGTGTTGCGCCTTTAGCGGCTTAAGAGTTTAGGGCGCTGCCAAAAAATAAAAAACAAACCCACTTTTAAACGTTGCCGCTGCACATCAAAAAAGGAAATTTTAAGGCAACAAAATAAGAATGTTTTAATAGACAGCTAGACTAAACCGCTTGCAGTCGGTCGAGTCTTTGATATGCCTCAAGCCAGTAGCCACAATTCGCAGAAACGAGCACTACAAATGCGCCGACTAGACAAATGGGGATTAGCTTTAAATTTGAATAAGACCAAGATATTTTGAAGAATAGCTAAAGTTTTTAACTGAGAATTCGTTTTTATTATGCATATGTGTAGATGTATATGCATGTGTAGATTACTATAAGTGAGAATAACTTTCGTGAAAAAATTTTAATAGATATAATTCTATACAAATTTAAAAAACCTATCATTTTGCCATATGAAACCTCGTTCGTAATTGCATCTCCTTTATAGAGCAGCAGCTGCTGCTGCAGTCCTCAACTCATGCATCTCAATACTTCTTTATGTAAATTTAGTGTTAAGGTGCATAAAAGAGGCGTGGCACATAAGGAATACGAAGCGATTAAGCAGCATCAGCTTAACCACTAAAGAACAGCCAGAGAGTGTTTTTTTTTATAATCTTTTCTTGTTGTTGTTTTTAGGGCGTTGCACAACGCCGGTTGCAATGACATAAATTTGAAAATCGCAGCGGCAGAAAAGGCAACAAACATAAATAAATAAATACAAGCGCGCAGTTAAGATATAGCGTAAGAGAGGCCTAAAGTAATTTAACGAAATTACGCATCGTTTAAGTTCTGATTTATGTGGCATGCGAGGCAACACATAGAAACCAAAACCGAAACCGAAACCAAAAAGGAGAAACCCTTCAGTCTGCCACACACACACACACACAGGCATACAGGACATGCCTCGTATTGTTAATGAGTCGAATTACACACACACGAGAGAGGGCAACAGGACAGGGGCAGCAGCTAAAGGGGAGCCGAGAGAGGCTTCGTCGCTCTGACTGCTGAGTGGCCGCCGAAAGGTGTGACAATTGCTACACACACACACACACACACACACACACACACACACGAAGCGAACAGAGATAAAGTCAGGCGCATGACTCTGGCAAGTTGGCAAAGATTTATGCGACTGGCAAAAGGAATTCCCAGAAAATGGTAAACAATTCCTTGCTTGCGGTTGCCCGATCCTGGCTAGCTCTGGAGGCAGGATCTGTTTAGAGGGCGCCCTTTTGTCTAGGCTACACAGTTTATTCTATTCTATTCTTTCTACCTTCTCTTTTTTCTTTTTTTTTTGCATAAGCCAAAAACACAAAACGTTTTAGCGGAATTGGCTACCGGCATTTGCTGCGGCGCATAAAAAAAAAAAACCTGAGTAAAAAGAAAGATTTTTATACAAAAAGTTGCTGCGGTAGCCGCCAATTCCCTCGAGCGTGCGGCGGCGGCGCACAATTTATCAAAGCGGCGGCTTTTTACAAGAAGCAGAAGCAGCAGCAGCAGCAGCAGAGTTAGTAGAAGATGCAGTGCATCTAAGAGTCCGGCTAAGTCCCTCGGGGTCTTGGCAATGAGTTTCATTAATAAATTCCAACAAAAAAATTGTTTTCTTTGAGAGAAAAACATAATGAAACAGATTTTCTAGAGGCGTGCACTCTGCATGGAAGATGTTGGGAAAAAGCGCATAAAAATATTTGGTAAATATTTGCAAACTGCTGTCAAAGGTCACAGCATACAAAAATTATGCATGTGTGTCTGTTTGTGTTTGTGGCATGTGTGAAAGGGCGAGCTCAAAACATAAGATGAATAATGAAGGCCGAGAAAAGGAAAAAATATTAATGGAAAATAGTTTTTCCTTGGAAGAATATGAAATTGAAGTTAATATGCAAATGAATTTTCAATGTAAAACTGAATAAAGAGAATAAAGTGTAGTTATTCTATCTCTGTCATATTCTGACTCAAATATATCCAGCAAATATGCAGCGAAAATTGAATCGAATTGATTTAATGTTCCCCAAATATGATTCACTAAAAATGCTATAAAATTCTAGAAACTCAAATCAAATCTTAATTGAATTCTAAAAATACAATTTTCAAACATTTCCGGCCACAGATTGAGGCAAGTGGCATGTGGCATTATGAAAGTGCAGCCGGATGAACACGTGCCCCAAACCGATTATTCAAAGAGTTGCAAGTGCCCGGACGAACCTAAGAGCAACTCAAGTATTTGAATGCATTGATAAAGCCACCAAATGCAGCGGAAGTGCCAAGGAAATGCATCAGAGAGTTGCTGAGCTTAAGATCAATTTCTATTTTGTTTTTAGAGAGACAAATCTTAGAGAATGAGTCAAGTCTTGGCATCATCAATCACAAATGCCGATGCTACGTAGGTGGCCAATGAGGAAGTTAAATTTGAATGGAGTCAAAGAGATGTCGCGCATTGTTTTCACTCGTCACTGGACCAGGACGAATTCAAGTCCTTGCGGCATTTCACACACACACACACACATACTCCAGCCAAAAGAAAGTGTTCAATTACGATGCAGAGAAACGAGAGCTCGTTAAAAATATTAATGAGCAATTGGGCGGCACGAAATGAAACAAAGCACTTGAGGGGGTTTTACAACAACAACTAGTCAGAGAAAGTGCAAGAGACATTTTACAACACTAATTAACAAGCAAAAATTTTCTGTCTTTTTTTTTTTGTTTATTTTTACAAGTGGCACTTGGTCTGGTTCTTGACTTGTTTTTGTCCAAGTCTCGTAAATTAGGCGGCTGCCTTTGTTTTCACAACTTGTGTTTTCTTTCTTTTTGGTGACATGCGCGTTTGCCACTGTCACACACACACATACGGTTGCTCTCTCTCTCACACAATCTGTGCCACATCCTTTAGCTGAGGAAGCTGCTAAAGCGCGAAACGCGCACCACACACGTTGCGTTGTTTGGCATTTGACATTTGCCTTGGTGAAAGTGTCACATTGACAGCCCTAAAAACATGCCCACTTTTGCTGCCACGCCTCTAGTCTGTTCGCCTTTAGAGGGCCCGCAAACGAGGGATGTCACTGAAGTAGGGAATATCTTGACATGAATTTCTTTATGCACTTTCATTTGTTTAAAGAATTTATTTGTTTTGTTTTTTACATTTTTAAAGATTTTATTATTATTATTTGAGCCTACCAATGGAATATGAAACATAATATTGTCTAAATTTCTATTATTTAAACATTTAATAAATTATTAAAAGATTAATAAAAATAATTCAATTTTAGAACTTTTTATTTAATTTTTTAAAATTTGTTTTCTACATTTTTTTTTAAATTTGATTTATGTTCTTCTTTTCAAAAATATTATTTATTTTTTAAAATTTGTTTTCCTGTTTATTATTTATTTTTAATTATACATACAATATTTTATTCTTTTTATTTATTTTATTTTTTTTTAACTTTGTTCTAAAATTTAAGTTGTTTATTTCCGATTTTTTTTTTTAAATTTATATTTTTTATATTGATCTACCTTTTTTTTAGTTTTATTTTTCGTTAACTACATGGACATATTTTTATACTCTATCTTATACTTAAACATTTCCCCTATTCCTTATTCCAACCCTCGCTAGCCTTGATCTCTCTGCTGAGTATTTTGCTTAGCGCATGGAAAAGTGTCAAATTACAAAAATCACACGAGTGAAAGGTCTGCTGCGGCCTCTGCCTTCTCAAGGCATTCGAGAAGGCAAGCTATAGAGGGATAGACGGGATTAGTTTGAAGACTTTTAGCAGCGACTGTTTTCCGTCAGCTAATTGGCGAAAACTAGCGAGAAATCAGAAACTGAAAACTGACGAACTGTCAAGCTAGGCGAATCCTATTTGGGCATTCAGCTACAATTTTTATGAACTTTCTATGCAATCACCTTTCTGACTTTAATTGGCAATGACAAAGGTCTTGACTTGTTTAACATGCAATTTAGCTGACATTGCCAGCTACATATGTATATGGAAGGGGAACGAAGGAAAAAAAACAAAGTTGCGTAATTGAACAAAATGACAGAGGGCCAACGAATGGGGCGTTTCTTAACTCTTTTGCATGTGCTTTATGTCCGGTTCAGTTAGCTTAGTTGGCTTTAACTATATGCATATTCAAATATACAAATATATACAGACATACAAATATATACATATGTATACGTTCCATATTTTAGTTAAAGCCATGCATTATTTGTTTCGCAATAGCTGCAATTGCTAATGTGCTGCAATCAGCATTTCAATTTCAACTTGTAATTAGAGACAAACTCTAAAAAAAAATATATTAAAAGAGAGAATACAAAGAAAAAACAAATTTCCATGGAAATGATCAAGTTTTTTGTATTTTTTGTATGATTTTGCAATAGATTGGAATTGTGTGCGCATATATAATCATGTTTTATTATAGGTTGCATTCAAAGACACATTTCGCTAAATAAAAGCACGTTTTCAAAATTCACTATTTGAGTGAACGAAGGTTACGCACAATTAGAATTACTTAATCATAACGTACATGTGGTTAAAATGAAAAAAAAAGTTAAATAAAATAAATAAATAAAAATAATAATAACTTATTAACTTACAATGCCAATAATAAAATTCAATTCTTTATTTAAAATAAAAATATATTAGTCTTTGTTAAAATAAATGTGGCACAAGATTTACAACAGAATTTTCAAACAATATACATATGTATACATATATGTATATATATATATTTTTATACCCTGAACCCATTGAAAATGGGAATTCAGGGTATAATGGTTTTATGAAAATGTATGTAACAGGCAGAAGGAGACGTCGCAGACCCCATAAAGTATATATATTCTTGATCACCATAAAAAATAAGTTGATCTAGCCCTGTCCGTCTGTCCGTCCGTCCGTCCGTCCGTCCGTATGAACGTCGAGATTTCGGAAACTACAAAAGCTAGAGAGCTGAAATTTCACATGAACACTCGTATGTTACCTACGCAATACGAGTTTATTTTGTTTTTTCGATAACTTGTCCCATTTCCAAATTATCGATAAAAATCGAAAATTCGTTTACATTTTTTAGGTTTATTGGGGTATAACTTCTACACCGTTTTAGCTAGAGACTTCAACTTTATATATTTAGATAGATATTATGGATACGCAGATTTTGTAGTTTTCAGATTTTAGATGCCACGCCCCCTTCGCCCCCAATTTGGAAAAAACGCATTTCAAATACTAGAGGTTTGTAATTTAGCACATAGCTAGATTTAGATACTCTCGATCTACTCTGAAAATTTCATGAAGATCGTCCATTTAGAAATGGAGTTGTTAGCGTCCAAAGTTCAGCCCAACCCACCCCCAAGCCACGGCAGCAACTGCGCAGTTAGCAGAGCGCGCGCCTCTAAGTGCGTAAAGAAGAAGAGTATCACTTTTTTGCAGGGTTCAGGGGATTTCGTAGTCGAGCAGTCTCGACTAGAGCCTTATTACTTGTTTTACTTTTATTTTATTAATACAAATTTAAAATAAAATTAACAACATTTTTATAATAATAAATAACAATAATAAATAAATAAATTACCTTTCAATATTTATCATAGTTTACAGCATGCAAGCTATAACAATAAAACAAGTAAGAAAGCTCTACTCGAGAGTCTCTCCTCTGAACTCGTCGAAGAACCAATAATATTACAACAATTCTTCCCTTCGCTTCTACATGCGTAACATTCTATACATGCACAAACTCGTATGGACAAACATGCATGCACAAGCTCGCACACACACTGATACATATATGTACGCTTATGTATGAGCGTATACGGAAAAACAGGCGCCTTGCGGTTCGCTTGCTCTATCACATGGATTACTATATGAGAACTTATTTGATGAATAATTCTTATTGCATATAATAAGAAGAATCAAAAACTGAGAATTGACAGGTCCAGCGAATCCTATTGAATTAACGAAATCATTATACCTTAATTTCTAATTTTCAATGGGCTTAGGTAATAATAATAATAAAAAGAAATTACTCTTAAATTTGTTGTTAAAATAATATATAAAATAGTATGAAGACTGTTTTTTACATATTGATATTTAAATTGATAAATTTAATTGATATTGATAGCTAAACATAATGATAATAATGAATATAATAATAAATAATATCAAATAAAAATTAACTAAAATTTCCATTTATTTCCAGTAAACATCATATAAAAAACATTTCAACAGGTTGCAGTTAAACAGCACAGCAAAAATATAATAAATAAGAGATATCCTAGAGCAAAAGCTCGCAGGAGTGGCGAAAGCGGAAACTGTTGTCAATTAGCCAAAACTGGCCTTAAAAAGCTAACGAATGATAGAGCATAAAACAAGCAGAAGCAGCAGCAAGAGCACACAGAAGAAAAAAAAAAAACTCACTCAACAACATAGCAGCGGAACGTGTTGGAATTGTGTGAAACAAAGCAAAGACGCTCAACGGCAGCGACAACAGCCTGGCAAAGATAACAAGAGACGACAACGGCGAAAAGTTGTCTAAAACCCGAAAGAAAAAAAAAACAAAACGAATACCTACAACAACAAAGGAAACATGAAAAACCGCAAGCAAAACGTTTGCACTTCATAAATGCCACAACATGTGCTAGAGCGAGAGCGAACGCTAAAGCGCCGACATTTTTAATTGTAAATGAGTTATGACGACGACGTCGACGTCGCAGCCAGCAAAAACATCTCTACGGCCGCTGAGTGGCCATCAACGCCGCCGCCGCTCACTCCCACTCAGACGCACTCAGTCAACAGCAGCGCATGCGTGCGAGTGCAATGACAGGCGACACGTATATATGCACTCCTAATGGCTGTCACGCTCTTGCGCACACACCACAACCCCTGCGCTCAAATAGCAAATATGAGTTGAGAATATGTTCCAGCTGAATTCGCTGCGTCTGCTGCTGTTCGCCCGTTCGCACTTGTGCAAGTAAATTGGTTCTGAAGTACATGAATCTATCTCGTTTTCACTTGGTGTATGCTTAGTTGGAAAACTGGTTTCCCGCTGCCATTCGTTGCTGCTTCTGCCGCTGCCGGTTGTTGTTTTTTCGCTGCCACAACACGTTCCCTCACAAATTTCCAACACACAATTCAGTTCGTCGTCGCCTGTCTTACGTAGCGCACACACTCAATTCGCGTTGCGCTGCATTTTTTGCATTCTACTCAAAACTCGCGTGAGTTACAACACTTGCTCAACACTCTTTCTCTCTGTGTGTGTGTTCGTGAGTGCATACGTGTGTGTTCAAGTGTATTTCTATGTGCTTATATATTGCATTTACAGTTACAATTACGATATATACAAAAATGCAACAAATTTGATTTAATTAGTGTTAAATTCAAGTTCAACAATAATTAGCTATTAAATTAGCTACGAAAACTCTTTCTCGCACTTGTCTAAGAAAGCTTAAAGCTAAGAGCTCTACCAAAATGCTTGTTGGCTCGCATCCGTATCTATGCAATGGCGTTCTGCCGCCCGTTGCACCCGCCAGCAACAACAACAATGCAGCCACGGCAACGCCACCAACAACAACAACAGCTGGCAACAAAAGTGCCGCCGGCTCAGCAACGGATTTCTCCATAGCCGCGATTATGGCACGGGAAGATGCCTCCAGTCGCGAGTCCTCGGTGCGCAGTGCAAGTAAGTTGAACAAAAAGAAAATAAAAGAGATGATGATAATGAAGAAGAAGGAGAGGAAACCGATATATACGCTCAATATAGATAAGGTTCAAAGCTAGCTAAAGTTGAACACTTAAAGCTAAACGCAAGAAGCTTAAATGAATCAAATGTAATTGTTAAAGAATATAAAATATATAACACACAAAATTGTTTATACTAAATACAGACAAATCAGACTATACTTAGCTTTATACATAACAAATTCTACTAGAATTTAGCAAAGAAAATAGTTCAGCTTAGTAATAGCGAATTTATAGTCAAAGTTAATCTCGAATCTCAATAGCAGCTTAAACTGAACATTTATCGCATTGTCAACGCATTAACTAACTAGATTACTTAATTACTGTTTCTTCTAAACTAAGGTAATTTGACATTGAAATTGAATTCGTTGCTTTTGGTGAAAAGTTTTGATTAGATATCTTCAATAGATGTTTTGAAGGCCGACGGCTACAAAACCTAAAACAACTTTGATATCACTCAACTAATATTTATTCTAATATGCAAGCTAAAAACAGAATTCAGCAAGCTTTAAGCTTCCACAATCATTTACGTTCCCCAGCAAAGTTTTAATCGAACGAAATCCGTCAAAATAAACAAGCAACAGAGTTAGCAACAATAAATCTATAGTTCAGTTATTCAATAATTATAAATAATTAACAAGCCACTAGAAATTATATAGAAAAACTTGTTTCTAGAGCAGCCGACGGCAAATGCAATTAAAACTAGCTGAGGCATAAAAAGTTGAACCAAGACTTAACTTAGTGTAAAGATATCTAAAAAATATATAAACAAAAACAATTTTTTTTTTTTCAATTCAAAAGCCAGTAAATTATGCTAATTTTTTAATAATTTTTTAACGAGGCGCAAATATAAGCGACGGCAAAACATCTACATATATAATCAAATTTAATATTATTATTTATGAAGCCGATGACAAACAAAAGCAAAAATTGTGTGCTGATTTTGCATACGAAGCGAACGACAGCTGAACCAGAGGCGGCGGCTAAAAAGTGGGCGTGAATATACATATTCAATGCTTTCATTCTTCTTCATTAAAAATAGATAGAGCTTAGTTAGTTTACTTAATATACTTTAACTTTGTTTGCCTTGGCTCTGTAGCTTTGTTTGCTTTGTAATTGAACGAGTTCACAAAAAAATTGGAGAAAAAACTGCAATTGCAGCGACTTTGTTAACTTGTTTTAATTGCCAATTTACCAAACGTAGCGGAAATTGTGACGACGGCTTGTCTGCCACAGTCAAAATAAGACACAGACACAGGGAGAGCGGTAGGGAGAGGGAGAGAGGTGCAGGTAGAGAGGTAAAGAAAGGTAGAGTCAGAGCGTGCGTTCGCAACTCACAGCAAAGTCAGCAACATGATTCGCGCAACATTGTTGCCGCAACATGCTGCTGGCTTTTTGCTTTTGTGCTTTTTCCAGCTGGTTAAATAACAATACTTTCATTCAATTTGCACATTCATTTTAATTTTCAATTTTCCATCCAATTTTCCCAGGTCCCATTTCGGTTGAGGATGAGGTCGATGTGGATGTCGTTGATTGCAGCGATGCTGAAGAGCCGCCAGCCAAGGCGCGTCGCTTGAATCATCATCACAATCATCACAACAATCATCATCATCATCATCATCATCACAACAACAACAACAACAATAATAACAACAACATCAACAACAACAATAGTGTGTCACACAAGAGTCGTAATGAATCGCAGCTAAATACCAGCTCCACATCGAGCCAAGGACGCTGCTCCACACCACCACAATCGCCCGGCACAGAGGACAGCGAGGAGCGCCTGACACCCGAACCAGTCCAAAAGGCACCCAAAATTGTTGGCTCCTGCAATTGCGATGATCTGAAGCCGGTACAATGCCATCTAGAGACCAAAGAGCTGTGGGATCGCTTTCACGAACTGGGCACCGAAATGATCATCACCAAAACGGGCAGGTAAGAGAGAGAGAGAGAGAGAGAGAGAGAGCGCAGTAGACTACACTGCAAATAATTATTAGTTACAACAATCAGCTAATTTTCTAGTTACAAACAGTTAGCAGACAGTGTAAACAGGCTATACTTAAGCAGCAGCAAATCAGTTAAACAAAAGAAAGTGCAAAAGTTGCAAGAGAAAAGGGCCAACAATGTTGAAATTGATTTTTGGTTGAGCTGTAGTTAAGCAGTTGGCGATTGATATCAAGTTTGTTTATTTAGAATTGAACATTTTAGATTTTATATGATTAGAATGGCCATCACCTTTATACTGCAATGAAAACTTATATATTTTTATCATTTAATCATTAAAAATTCCATTTTCATCATTGAAATTTCACAAAAATGCAAAAAGATTCTACAAGAATTATCTTCATCCATATTTTTACAATCAAATCTCGTGTCACATATCTCAAACAAAAATCATTTCCTTTGATTTTCATATACACCGACTTCCAGTCTTTCAACTTCTTCAATCAACTCTGAGCTCTTAGCATGTCAAATTTTTGCAATGTCAACACAAATTTCATGCAGTTCCCATCATGAAAGCAAAGTCAACGCAAACAACAGCAAATGGACACACATTTGAGCGGTGTGCGGTCCCCAGGTTACAATTGCAAAAGATTTTTTGCTAGCGATCTACCTGACAAACAGATTCGAGTTATGTTTAGTCTTCTTTTTTTTTTGGGCGTTGCTCGTGTCAGCAGGCGAGGAGCAGCTAGGAATCAAGGTTACAATGACCACGGGTTGTCCACACCTAGCTCCCACACAGCTGACCACACAGAGAGCGAACTAGTTAAGGGCCCAAGAGATACAGAACGAGAGTGAGTGAGTGAGAGGGCATGCACAGCGCACGCACCTAGCTCTATTTAATGATATTGTAAAAATCACACCTTAGAGCGTAGACACATACACACACAGAACAGACACCGAGACGACAGACAGAGGCCACAGAGAGACAATCAGGGCGGTCCCCTGGTTATGTCACACGCAGCCTTTGAGCGCATTAAAGCCACAGGATGTCAGCCCTAAAGAGTTTCCACCTATTGTTCGCACTTGTCACAGCAATACGGAAAATAGTCAAGAAATAGAAAGCAACCAAAATAATAATAATAATGATAATAATAGTAATATTTCCAGTCTCTTTAGCCGTTGGGTTATAAATTTCCCAGCTGAAAAAATACTTGCTTGTGACTTTAATTAATAACAAACCGAAAATCGTATGAAATTCCTTTAAATAAAATCTCTTTTCTTTTCCTTTTTTTTTATCATCTTTCGCTTACACAGACGCATGTTCCCCACGGTGCGCGTCTCATTCTCTGGGCCATTGCGTCAGATACAGCCAGCCGATCGTTATGCCGTGCTGTTGGATATAATACCAATGGACTCGAAACGCTATCGTTATGCATATCATCGCTCTGCATGGCTGGTTGCCGGCAAAGCTGATCCCGCTCCACCCGCCCGCCTCTACTCCCATCCCGATAGCCCCTTCAGTTGCGAGGCGCTGCGCAAACAAGTTATCTCCTTCGAGAAGGTCAAGCTGACTAATAACGAAATGGATAAGAACGGACAGGTGAGTTCAGATGATAGAACAGCAGAGTGACAGAGAGGGAGAGAACGAGAGAGCGAGAGCGAATGAGTGAGATCTCAGTTTGAGATTGTGGGCGCGATAGACGCGTGTTAAATGATTGATAATTGTCTGAGGATCTGCAATGTTTGCTTAGCAACATGAAAAAGTTAAGAGTAAATGCTGAAAGGATGGGAAATTTAATATTCTTATATTATATTTTCTCCATTATATTTATAATATTAATAATATTTTACTTTATGAAACGTAGTTCCTAATATACGCAAAAAAAATTACACAAGATATAGATAAATTTGTAGGTAAAGAAATGGAATACTTCTAAGTGAGCTCATATTCTTTTAGCTAGAAATTTATTCACAGAAGCTCCTCAAAAATAGTTCTTTAGATTCTACCAGAAATAGGTTAAGAAATAATTTCCATAATTTTCACACAACTAACGTCAAATTTTTTCCATCTTCTCTTCCCTCTCCTCTCTCAGATTGTGCTCAATTCGATGCATCGCTATCAGCCGCGCATTCATCTCGTGCGTTTGTCGCATGGCCAGAGCATACCCAGCAATCCCAAGGAGCTGCAGGATCTTGATCACAAGACCTATGTATTTCCGGAAACGGTGTTTACGGCTGTGACCGCGTATCAGAATCAGCTGATAACCAAATTGAAAATCGACTCGAATCCGTTTGCCAAAGGCTTCCGTGACTCGTCGCGTCTCACCGACTTCGATCGCGATCCAATGGAGGCGCTGTTGCTGGAGCAGCAGTTGCGCTCACCGTTGCGCCTCTTTCCCGATCCGCTGATGCAACAGTTTGCCGCCCAACAAGGAGGCGCCGATCCCGCTTCGATGGCCCTCTTTGAGAAGGCGCGCCAGCATCTGCAAATGTTTGGCGGTAATTCGCCCTACGCTCAGCTAATGATGCCGCAAATGTATCAGGCAGCAGCGGCTGCACCGCCGCCACCTGGTCTCGGCGCATTTCACATGTTCCAACAGCAATGGCCACAGCTGACGGCTGGCTTTTTGGCCAGCGCCAATCAGCAGGCCGCTGCCGCCCAGGCCGCCGCTCAGGCGCAGGCGCAAGCTCAGGCAGCGGCCGCTGCGGCCATGGCTGCCAATCGCACACCCCCGCCACCGCCCACAGCGTCCACGCCCTCATCGACATCGTCAGGTTCGCCGTCGCCCGATATGCGACCGCGTCAATATCAGCGCTTCAGTCCATATCAGTTGCCCGCGCAGGCAGCGCAACAACAACAGCAGCAACAGCAGCCGCTGCCCACAGCGGCAGCGGGTTCGCCTGCCTCGCGCAGCCCCGCCCACTAAGCGGCAGAGGCAGATCCCCAAAAAGAAAACAGTATTAATCCAAAAAAGAAATTGAATGAAAATGAGAAGATGAAAATCCAACTAACTAAATGTTGTAAATTATTTGTTATGCATTAATTCTCTCCCGCTCTGCCACTCACTCGCCCTCTCTCTATCTCTCTCTTGCATTTTATGTTGTAAAAAATTTCAAAAATTCGACCCGTGTACAGTTAGAAAATTTTTGTATTCATTTAGCTTAAAACATATTGTAAAAAGTGTTTAAGTGTTGTTCGAAAACTCATCTCAGTGTAAAGTTTAAACAAAATTCTAAAGACAAAAATTAAAAAAAAAAAAGAAAAAAAATCATAAATTAAAGCTTCATCTTTGTAAACACTAAATGTTAGTTATGCTATACATAAAACTATATATATAAATATAAATAATAATAATATATGGCTAGTATTAACATATAAATTCATAGACGCTTCAGTTAGTTTAATTTATATGAAAGTTTCTTATTTAAGTTTCAATCACAAATTTTGGCATACAAACAAAATTATTAAATCAAAATAAAAAATAAAATTAAAAAAAAAATAAAGAAAAAATACAAATACATAAAAATAAATATTAATATAACATGTTTCTTCAGTGTGAAAAAGCATGAAAAAATATTTAAAGAAAATTTATTAAATGAACAAAAATTAATAAAAAAAAAAACTAAATATGTGAAAAATAAAAATTGTTGTTTATTATTAATTTTTTTTTTAAATTTTGTTTTGTACATTTTTACAGTAAAGCTTGCATTTGAAGGGCTTAAAGCAAGCAAACCATGTCAGAGGTCCTTTGCTATAGAATTATTGATTTTTAAAAATATTCTTAAACAGGCTCAAATAAAAAGTTAATAATTTTTAAATAAAAGGATAAATAAAAGTAAGATTAATTATAAAAGTATAATTAATTATATATATATTTATTTATTTTTATAATTTTTTTCTCGCCCTTATGCAACTTAAATTTCGTTAAATTTTTCAACATTTTCAACAATGCACATAAATTACATTTACAAAGCAGAGAAAAACACTTGACTTTAACTAGGCAAATATCCTGTGCAGTTAAAGTGGGAATTTCTCACACGTCTGCACTTGTTTCGTCACACTGTGCACTCAGCATATCCTGCATGCAAAGGACACCTCCATGCTCCACAAAACGGGCAAACTGGCAGAAGCATTGAATAGGGGCTTAAATAGAAGTCAGAGGCATGGGCATACGCATAGGCGTAATTCCTCAGTTGGCAGTGAGGCATGCGGCAGAACAAATTGAAACCAGGCAGCAAGAGAAAGAGACAAAAAAGAAAGAGTGCGGGAAAGAGAGCTAGAGTGAGTCAGAACACCAGCCATCGCATTGGCATGGAGAATAAAAATGTTTAACGAATGCATTTTCATGGTCACTCAAAGTGAAATTCTTGATTTTTGAGAAAACTCGATGGGCAGGCGCTCGTTGCGTTGCTCGTTGTGGAAAGGCAGAAACCAGAGAATTCGTTTGACACGCTCAACAGTTCGATGAATGATGCGTCTGTCTATTGGGGTCTTGTCAGACCCAAAGACTTGTGAATAAGCGTAACCAAAGGGCTATTGAAAGTTTAGTCAATAAATCTTCGACACAAAATATTATTTTGATAACTCTTTCGAAAACAAAGAGGGAGAACGAGAGAGTGAAAGAGAGAGAGAGAGAGAGAGAGAGCGAGAGAGAGAGAAAGAGAAATCGTCTGCAACCCTCCGCAAGGTAGTTAGCAATTATAAAGATATTAACTTTTAATGTGTGCCAGGATAAAGATCTTGAACATAATTATCTAAGGAAGTTATTGAAAAAAGGCCAAATTATACAAGTATATAGTATATATAGTTTGTAATTACGTAAAAGGTGTTATCGACATTTGTCTATCTGGCACCTAGCGTGAACCCCGAAATATATATACATATAGTTGCATATCAGCTAAAGTCTATCTACTCACCAAAGTTAATTACAAACTAATCACAAGAAAGCGAGTAAGAGAAACAAATAAAACATTAGGCTATCAGCTAGTGAAAGATCTCAACAGTGGCTATATAATCGGAGGGGAACATAATGCTATATGCACATGTCAAAATGTCATAGCTAATTTATATAAGCAAGGCCGCCAAAGATCCATGTACTTCCACTGTCAAAACAAAACAAACTTCTTGCGACAGGCAGAGAGAGAGACAGAGAGGGAGAGAGAGAGACGGAGAGAGGAAGTGGAGTGTGAGAACTTTGGATCCCTTTAGCATAAATTGTGTCTGCGTTCGCTTTGGCGTTTCATTTTAATTTGAATGTAAATGAATGCTGCGCGACATTGGGCACCCAGCCACATGGGAGCAGCTGTGAATGTGTCTGAAAGTTCTTTCAGTCTCTCCTTCTCCTGCTCCTCACGCCCCATTGTACACACCCACAAATCAGCGTTGGCAGGCGACACACAAGACAGACAGAAGGACAGACACTGCGACAGCGTGTGGAAGGGGGGGACTCGTTGGAGATTGGGTGCTTTGCAGGTCTTGAGGTTAAATGTCAGCAGGCGCTACAAAACAGTGACAAAATATTTAATTTTTGGGGCGTTTGTAAATATTTGAGCCACTTAATTGGAGGGCTGGCTACAATGTTGGTTGTTCCCCCAATTGATTTATGAACTCGAATGGTAAACGTTTGAGGGCGTATGGCACAGAAACTATATACTAAAGCTAACTTAACTAACTGGGCTAAGCAAAGACATTTCTTTTTTGGGTTTGGTTTGTGTTCCTGTTGGGTTCATCTGTTTCAATGCAACGAAATTTCTTTAAAATAAAATATCAACTTTTTTGTATATATAAAAAATATTGAACAATATATAATATATTATTGCACACCTGATCTCCCTTAACTTTAAATTTCACACTGCTACAACAATTCTCTTCTGCTTCTTCGTTTTCCTTTGCCTTTGCCTTTGCCGCTTCTTTGTTTTCTTTTTGCGCTGTTTGCCTTTATCACACTTTATGCAGCTGTGGGGATGACATTTACAAACTGAACTGGGCAATCAACGCGCCGCTGCCACGCCCCAATCATTAACCCGAACATGACCAGGCAAACAGTGTTTTGGCCCCTAACGGTAGATGACCAACACAGCTACAACAGCAACAGCAACAACAACACTTGCAACATTATGCGGCACGTGCTGCGGCAATTGCCACGTGAGTGTGCCCGAGTCCATTGGGCAATGAGCTAGTTGAAGAGCCTCTGCGGCTCCATAACCTGCACTATGACGTTGCCAACGTTTGCCAACATGGTGGCGTCTGTCAAGTGAAAATTTGTAGATATTAACGTTTTTTTTTTCCTTCCCCTTCTTACTATTTGTAATCAAATGAAATTGCAGAAAAATCAATAAATTTAAAAGACAAACTCTGTCATGTTGTATCGCACTAGAGAGATCTATAAGGTTTGCCTCCTGTATATGTATCTCTATTGTTTTAGGGCCTTTTAATGACTTTATAAACACACACATCAACGAAACATGTCAAAGGCAAAAAAAAAAAAGTTTCCTGACAACCACAACTGTCAAGCTAATTGAACAGAGATAGATAGAGAGAGAGAGAGTAAGAGGGAGAGACGTAGGAAAATCAATTAGATGGCACTGGACGCGGGCCAGTTTTGTTTGATGGAAAAACTCATATATCATTAACAATTTTCATGTCATATTGCATTTACGTGTGACGTCTTATAAACCCCATACCCAGCCAAATCAAAATTCCCAATCGAATCGACAGCCAGACAGACAGACAACAACCGTATGCACATTCATCAAATATTCAAAATATAATATTTTACATGAAATCAATTTTCTAGAAGGCAAGCACAAAATTAGGCAAAATTGTCCGACCACGCCCCCCTCCAGACAATTGGCCCTTGCCACTATATAATTACAGTTGACCGACCAAAAGACGTTGGAAAATTGATTTTCTTTTGTGAAAGGCGTTTTATTGGCTTCCATCTAATGGCGTGTGAGGCCGTTGAGGTTAGCGTTGGCAAAGCAAAGCTCTTACAAAGGGTTTATTTTCGGTTTGCGGAAGAGCAGGAAAAAAAGAAGCATATGGCTGCAAGTAAATCCGATTCTGTCCCTTTGCTGAGCACTTAATGCTGCTCTAAATGAGAAACTTTTTGGTCCAAATCCTTGTGGTCAATGTCTAACGAAAATAACACTGGCAAATGTGTTGCTTTGTGTGTAACTGTGCAAGAATACCCTGTGTTAAATGAGTGAAAAGGGTCTTGAGAGACTTACAAAACGTAGCAGACGAGAGCAGAGAAGGAAGAGAGTTCTCCACCAAAAGTTAAATCAAACAAGCAAATTTCTATTGAGACAAATCAAATCTGCGTCGAAGAGCTCTGGATGAGCTATATAAGTTAGAGCTTATATATTTTGTATCTCGGGTATGTACATATATATTCAATTGTATTCAATCTTCATATTATGGATTTTATTCCAACCCACATGATAAATTTTTTATAAATATATATTTTATAAATATCTGCTGTTAATAAAATTATGCAAGTGAATGGAATATAGTTAAGAGAATTGTTTTCGTACTTTACATAAAAGTCCCAAATAGTTTTCTCAATTTATGAATATAACATATTATCTATCTTTCAGGGTATCTAGCCTATCACACACACTCAACTTTATATTCTTGCTGCCTCTGCTACTTTTATTTGCTGTTGTTTTTGGCAATTGATTAAAAGGCTTAGCATTCGAGACAATTGGCTATTTCTGGGCAACAACTTGACTCTGGTGCACAGCTAGTGGAATTAGTGGCAAATTAGTATCTGGCACATGGGTATTTGGTTAAATGTTGGATGCCTAATGTGTGAGTTTATGGTTGAAGCTGAAAAACCAAATACGGGATTTGTGCTACATTCTTGAAATTTATGAAGGGCAGAATTAAATGTGCAAAATTTGTATATAAATGCTAAATGCTACACAATGAAATAAAAAATTTAATTTTGAATGCATTTTAAATATATCTTTAAATAAAATAATTATTAATTTGGAGTACATATAAAGCTTAAAACAATATAAGTTTTGCCCAAAAAGTCTCAAATAAATGCCATTAGATACATTTCATTTTTTTATGCATGCAACAAAATGATAGTTTACCTTTGACATCAATATAAAGTTGAATTTTTCAGTTATTTCCTTTTTTTTTTATTTATTTTTCTTTTATTTAAATTCCCAATGCTGACTTATAAGATCTCATATATATTTTTTGCGAGGCAACTGAAAAAAAGTAGATATATTTGTTTATTTAAATTGTTATTCATATCGATTGCATACTCTTCTATAAGTTTATTTAGCTATCTTATTATATATAGAATATTTAATCTAGATATATTTACAAAATTTAGATACTTTTGCAGCTTCTCATAGATTCAAGCTACATTAAACTAGAAGTCAACCAAATTGCAACCTTTAATGGATAATAAATAAAACTTCTTTTTAAAATGATATTGTTTTCAAAGAATTCCCACATTTTACTTGCTGCTTACTTTGTCAAATAAACATGCATTTTACATATATTTATACTATCCATTACATCTGATTGTAAATAGTGTATCAGTAATTCAGCAAGTTGCATATACCGTTCTTTTCAGCTTTTCATTTTTTTTTTTTTTTTTTTTTTTTTGCATATTTCATATTGGTCAAGCTGAAATTTATTAATTTCTATGATATACGTTGACACTTTGATGAAACGTTGCCATTGAATGCAGATAAGCTCAAGATATATGATATGCCAGATACAATAACAACAACAGCAACAACAACAAGAATAAACAGCAGCAACAAAATGTTCAAATTGTTGAATACAATTTGTAAAACAAGCAAATGAAGAAGACAGAAAAAAAAACGACAAATATTAAATGAAACCAAAACGTGTTGCGAGCACATTTAAATAAATGTAAATAAATATGTATATATATATATAACATGAATATGTATACATATATACATATTCCTTTTGAATCAACTCAAATTACGTTTTGAGAGGAAGTTAGGGAACTGCATAACAACAACAACTGCTGCGACATCAAACAACAGCAGCAACAACAACCAAAAAATCGCTTAAATATGCATAATAAAAATACAATAACAACAACAATAATATTTAAAAGATACAACACTTCATTAGCAGCAGACGACACAGCAATGAAATTTGTGGAAAATGAAAAGAGAATAATATTGAAAAAGATAAGAAGAGGAGACAAGAAAGGTATAAAAATAAAAGTACAACAAGGTAAGTAGTAAAAATCTGCGGGTTCGACACGAATCTTAAAAATAAAACGGTTTAATTCTTTAAAATATGCAAAAATCGTAAAAAACTCAGCAGCAACAACAACAACAACAACAGCAGCCAAAACTAGTCACAACAAAAAGTTAAGAAGCAGATGATTTATGTGTGTGTGTGTGTGTGTGTGTGTGTGTGTATGTGTATAAAAGCCAGGCCAACATCCAACACATCCAATGGGCTTGGCCAGCATATCGATTCGTTACGAAGAAGCTAAAACGAAGCATA